>CM029597.1:54722803-54831646 GCA_017311375.1 Mytilus coruscus
GCGATGGTCTGCGCTAAAGTGCGATGCCTCCATACGCTAAAGTCCGATGGTCCGCGAAAGTATAGACCTAAGAAACGTAGTTGGATTATGACGTTAACAGTCGTTTATACAAACCAAAATGAACATGCCGGAAGATAAATTTAGAATATTTGATTAATAACTTTTAAACCAAATGTCCATGACTTAATTAATTTAAACCTAACCGTGCTTTGTCTGCTGAAGCAAATGTGGTTTTTTCGGGTGCGTGAAGAAGGACTTGTATCCTGCAGTCGACCATTTTACTATATAGATACAAATAGTATACGCATAAGTATCCTGTATCCTGCTTCTATTGGAAGCGAACGGATACATTTGAATCATTGTTTATGTTGCAGTTTACTTTGCGGTCCCCGTTAAAATATTGTCGATTTTATTGAAAAGTAACGTCGGTAAAATAAAGATACATGTTTTCATGTAAATTATAAATTGTCGACTAAAACATTAGTTTGTACATTGTAGGAAAATATAACATATATTTGTACTCGCTACGAAAAAGGAGAAAGCTCGGCGAACATCGCCTTTCTCTCTCATTTAAATTAAAGCTTAAACAAATAAATGTTACATATTCCGACAATGAACGAATTTTGTATTTGTAATTTACAATGACGACTGTAAGGGGAGATGTTCACATTAGTGATAGACTGTGTGAACGGCAAGCTACACCAATTATCCAAATATTTAATACGCCCGAATTGTTTAAAATTTCTTGCCTATACAGATACTGTAAATACGTAAAAACTATTGGTAGATGTTAAGTTACAGAGAGTGTAAATACGTAAGTTCTCATTTTAGAGTACCATTCGCTTGAACAATTGTCTGATGAATGAGTTGAAGTAAACAATTATTATAGCCTACGATAGGTTTAATTTAAAGTGACATTCATGTTCGTAATATTATGCGAATACGCCACATTGGTTTTGTTATATTTAAAAGAGAGGCGAAAGATACCAAAGGGACATTCAAACTCATAAGTCGAAAATAAACTGACAACGCCATGGCTAAAAATGAAAATGACCAACAGACAAACAATAGTACACAAAACACAACATAGAAAACTAAAGACTGAGCAACACGAACCCCACCAAAAACTGGGGTGATCTCAGGTACTCCGGAAGGGTAAGCAGATCCTGCTCAACAAGTGGCACCCGTCGTTTTGCTCATGTTAGCAATAACCCGGTAATAAGTCTAATTCGGTAGGTCACATTCTGGTAAAGGGGACGGGATTGTAGTTACGACATTAGGAACATATCCGCTATCATCTGTTAAACGGATATCCGTAACGGTCAACCAACTCGTGATGGCGTCCGTAAAATTTACAAAGGGATGATTTCAACTTCACCAATTGGAACTCTTGGTTTAATAGCTTCCTTGTGAGCAGCAACCCTCTATCAAGGAAATCATGATAGGAAATACAAGCCCTGGAGTATCGTATCAACTGGGAGATATATACTTCGTATGCAGGCGCTGCTGGAATGTTGCTTAAAGAATATTTGTTTAAGAAAATATGCAACTAATATCAAGACCTCTAGAGTCAAAATGTGTGTAGGCCAAGTGAGTCATTCTCATCACTTGGCGTCCATCGTCCGTAGTCGTCGACCGTTAACTTTTACAAATATTTTCTTCTCTGAAACTACTGGGCCATTTGGAACCAAACTTGACCACACTCATTCGTGGAATATCAAGTTTAAAAATTGTGTCCTACGACCCCGCCTGCTTACCAACCTGGCCGTAATGGCTTAAAATAAGGATAAGAAATGTTCAGAATGTTGAAAGCTACCTACTGTCTATTAAAGTAAAAACTATTAGACGACGTCTTATATAGGCTATTGCTCTTAAATGACGAATTTTATCATTTAAAAAAAATGCCTTTTATTTTGACAACATGAAAAGGTAGAGAAAAACTTAAGATCAACAATGATCAACAAGACAAGATCTACAAATCAGTTGACATGGTCGTATTCATCAGATGACTCATTATTAGAGCCACTGTTCTTTAATGACGAATTGTTTGGCGTTGTTGTCTTATATCTTAAAATCGATCATACATAGACACTTTAAAAAGCCAATATAAACGGCAAGACAAGATATACAAAAGAATATAATGGTCAAAATTGTCAATCGACTCTATAACATAGTTACCATTTCATTGTCAGCCAGAAAGGCCTTATTTTAAGCAAAAGAGAATACTCACAAATTAAAATGTCACCTGCTTCTCTCTCTGTATCATATGGAGTGCTTCTCTTATAACCTATTGATGTATATTTATTTTCATTTTAAAACGTGTATATTTGTTATCACGCATACATTGTACAAGAATATTATTTTAGACTTATACCTCGAATTGACATAAGCGGTCATCTCAGTACCAGAATCTATGACAAGCGAGACGATTTTAATTTTGAAATTATAAATTTTTCCTACTTTCGCAGCAATACACCAACTTCACCTGAATATGAGATATACATTTCCCAACTAATTCGGTATTCAAGAGCTTGCAATAACCCGGTAATAAGTCTAATTCTTGTCTTTCATTTATACTTATGTACTTTGTCTATACGCCATTTTGTGTTTCTTTGTTATTTGTTTTTATAGTGATTAAGATTATATTACAATGTTCACTGCTTTACCCTAATTTGTGACGTTTTTACCTATTATATCTGTTTGTTTTGCTCACACATTGTTGTCAATATCATGGAATTCAATGCGACTGTCATACAAGCGAGAGGTTTAGCTAGCTATAAAAGCAGGTTTAATCCACCATGTTCTACCTAAGGAAATGCCTGTACCAAGTCAGAAATATGCCAGTTGTTTTCCATTCGTTAGATGTGTTTAATTTGAGCATTTGGTTTTGCCATTTTATTAAGGACTTTCCGTTTTGAATAAGCCTTAGAGTTCGGTATTTTTGTATTAATGGAGTAAAAAGGATCAAATGTTTGTAAGTTTGTATTGAGGCTCGAAATATCAATCATACGATTGATTTGGTAAAAATACTTTGGGAAAATATGGATTTGTTCCAATGAGTGTTGTTAATGCTCTACTGTGTGTTAGAAAATGTACGAATTGTAATGGTCATGGGTACATGTTTATATTCTACGATAGATTATACTCAGCATGCTGAATATATCATAAAATGAAAACGATATTTTCTGGACAATACGACTGATTTTGTACTTGTTGTTTTGAAAACTTGTAAAAATACCAGAAGGTGCAGAATAAACACAAAAGACAATCCAACAAAAAATTGGGAGGTCAGAGTTTTTAAAGGACAAGAACTTACGAGTTGCTGTTTGTTTAAGTCTTTTCCTGTTTGTCTAAATAAAAGAGCCAATTTGGTTAATAATTAAACTTAACGTCGGATTCTACACCCAAGAGAACCTCTAAAATGATAGATTTGTCTCACTAATCATGGAATAAAATGATAATCGGTTAATAGTAACACAAGGAAATACGACACCATTCAGAGAAAACATAGCAAAGACGTCTTTGACAGGTTTGACGTTTACAACAGTAATGTTCATAATCGTTCTTCGACTTTAAGCACATGTCTTAGATGCACCTCTCAAGAGGTTTGTGAGACCTACAAATATGAATGCGACGTAATATGTCGAGCAAAAGCACTTAGCATCGTTTGTGGTGTAAATTTTATGGTATAGGAGCAACAGACGTTCACGTAATAAATCATGTGAATTGCTTACCTGTGACCTGACCAGTAGAAGGGTACTTTTGAATCGTAACAACCTCGTCGGTCCTGTCTTAAATTATGAAAAGTACAATAAGTATATGTTACATCGTATTATTAGATTTGGTTGTATTTCAAAACATACAAATATACATTAGATACATGTCATTTTGCTATCTTTGGTTGAACATCTTTAGAACTAGAATATATTATTGGAATGCTATATGTGTTCTACATATAACAGTGGTGGTCATATTGATTGGCAGACGGAATCAAGGGACAACTGTTAGAAAAAGATACACCAAGGATGAGTTTGGCCAAATTTAGTCCCAGTTGGCACAAGATTAAATGTTTTAACTATTATAGACGACGACCTGCAATTTGTGTTTGATGAAAAATCAATTTACCGACATAAACTGCGGATTAAAATAAATTCAGCTATAATCTTGTTTAATTAATGTTCTACTTATATCACAAATCAATTCGGAAAAACTAATTTTACAGCAGAACATGCCCCAATACAGCAGAACTTAATTTACATGGAATTACACGTGTTTAAAAAAATAAAGGTTAATGTTATCATTTAACATTTAGGTTTGTCAATTTCAAAGTAGATTTTTTTTGTTTTAAAGGGAGGTAGATAAACAAAACATGTATCTCAATATATTTAGTAAGCCTGCTATTGACGACCTGAAATGTATTGTTCACTAACAGAACAATGCACAAGTACATGTAACATTAAAAGGAGTATATGCAGCTGGATTTTTCTTTTAAATATAATTTTAACGTTTTAACAATATGAAAATGTGTTCTATAACTTGCTGTTTCGTATTGCGAGCTTTATTGATCTGTAGAATTTGTCGCTAAATAAAATTGTTTTACAAATCGGTCGTAAGCTTAAATCGAAAGCAGTGGACTGTTTTCTTTGGCTAAGTTATAAACAACTTGCTGTTGCCCAAATGCACAAAGTGGATTCGTCAAATGACTATATTTTAAAAGACACATTAAGACGACAATGGTTTAACGGTGTTAAAATCTCGTAAATCGATTAGGAAGAGACAAATTAAGGTAACATACAAAAACTGATGGTATCGCATGCATTCCAAAAAGGAGCCAAACCGGGTGCATCGTTTGCGTCTTCTTAAAAAAGAATTAGACAAGATTTTGTTGAATAATTCATCAAGCCAAACCAAAAAATGTTGTATAATAATAGATTTAGACTTTATTGTATCCATGATTTAAAATCAAACAGCAAAACAGTCAATTTACTATTGCACGTGCTCTTTATACATGTATCCATTAATCAGCTTGTATTAAAGTTTTGTTGGAATTAAATACTTAAGTTATATATATTTTTTTTATTCTTTACCTTGGTTTTGTTTTAATAGATATAGGAAGATGTGGTGTGAGTGCCAATGAGACAACTCTCCATCCAAATAACAATTTATAAAAGTAAACCATTATAGGTCAATGTACGGCCTTCAACACGGAGCCTTGGCTCACACCGAACAACAAGCTATAAAGGGCCCCAAAATTACTAGTGTAAAACCATTCAAACGGGAAAACCAACGGTCTAGTCTATATGAAAACGAGAAACGAGAAACACGTATAAATTACATAAACAAACGACAACTACTGTACATCAGATTCCTGACTTAGGACAGGTGCAAACATTTGCAGGGATTAAACGTTTTAATGGTACCAAACCTTCTCCTTTTTCCGAAACAATAGTATAACATCACAACATAGAAAAACACACGATAAAATATCAATTGGAAGGCTTAACTCAATCAAAAATGTAAATTAACACACTATGAACGAATAAATTATCTGTGATACATGAAAGTAAATACATAGTTAATAAAATATTACGGACAAACATTCAAGGCCAAATAGCAAACAAACAAGTCCAAACAAAGCCATGGCAAGACACCACCGTGAAATATTTAACCCTTAGAAAATTTGTATATAATTAGAGTAGTATACTCATTTTGTTCGATTGTATGTGTAATTTTGTAAATGTGCATTATTGTAAATATATCATGGTCTACATGGCCCATGAAATTAAAGAGATAGTATTTTTTTTTTTTCATAAATTCCGAAAATTTAACCTGTACAAAAATAAAATATAAACTAATTCAGTTTTTCAAATACACTTAATTATGCTTGCAAACTATGGAGGGTCGGTTTGGGTCCTTATGAAAGTCCTTCTTTATATAAACACTAATGCGAATCTACAATTTTCGAAATTGAGAGGGTATGATAAGGTCAGTTAACACAAAATCATTAAGTTTTATAAAACTATCCAAAAGCATCCTCAAATATTCTGTCAGACTAGTGCTTAAGTATTCAAATCTTTTGATTTTGTCTTGCATATTTGCTTCAGGGTTAAACACTCCTTGAATATACTGCAATACTGCATAAACTTCCAAAATAGCTTCATTTTGAGGTCTTGTCATAAATATATAGATATGACCAACAGCTTTACTCAAAAGGGTATTTTGTTACGACATATATTTTACACAGATGTTAATTAGTATTAAATATGTTTTGCTTTAGGCTGTTGCTTATGTCTATTTTGTCCATAATACTACATGTATGTGTAAAATTCTAATTTTGGCCAAACATGTCAATTTCGACATGTGTATGTCACCACTAAAGTGTGCAGATTATATAAACCTGTTCATTTATCTATATCATTATCATAATTTTGAAAAGCCTGAGTAATGAAACATATCTTACCATATTTAGCAATGCAACCCGTCAC
The DNA here is from genome assembly GCA_017311375.1 of Mytilus coruscus. Taxonomy (NCBI): domain Eukaryota; kingdom Metazoa; phylum Mollusca; class Bivalvia; order Mytilida; family Mytilidae; genus Mytilus; species Mytilus coruscus. The sequence goes on from CM029597.1 coordinate 54,729,289, forward strand.
ATGATCACACATGTGTTGAGATTAGGAGAAATTAGAAAAATTAGGTTATTTTCAATTCTTTTGGATTTGTACAATGGAAATCAAATTTCTTTATTTTACTATCTTCTATCATGAAGAAACCTAAACATCTAAATCAATATTCTGTCTTCAGTAATTGACAAAAAATTTATTTAACATGTTAATCGACAATCAATTATATAGCAACTATAACACAGGTTTTGTCTTCAACACCAAATTTTTCTAAATAACAAAAGCATTAAGATATAACGTCATCTAACTACTGATCAACACGAACATATGGATTTGTAACACTAGACGTTGCCCCTCCCTTTAGTATCGCAACGATACTTATTTATCCCATAATATACAATTGTACTTTTCATGAACAGCTTTACACACATCGGTCAGTTGTTTCATATATGCTTGCTTCAGTGTACTTTGTCATGTTTATACCCTGAACTATCATGTTAATGAGGAAAAATGTATTCAGCGATTACATACAGTTTTAAGTATATTTGTTTTTACTACGTGCATACAGATAACAAGAGGTACTGCTCAGAAACGATAAACGACCTTTTGTACTCTGTTATACCTACACAGTTTTTACGTCAGTCTTGCACGCAGACAGACATTATAGCTTTATTTTCAATAAACTTCCGGTGATGGGCAACACTAATATCATGCCTCATTAATAGCATTCCAGAAATCAAAACGTTCTCGATTAGTTTTGATTCTATATATTTGGTACTGTGTTGATCAGCTTGACCTTGTAGATAATCTTGACGCTTTCTTTGGAATATAAGTCACCTTACAGGTAAACTGAATTTGGGAGACGTACACACAAGTAAAGGATGAACAATATAATATTTCTACGATTTTAGTTCTTATGTTATTATAATTTTATTACCTTTGTGTGGTGGTGTTACATCTGCATGTTTCTGAACATTTTCTACCGAAGTATCCGTCCCTGCATTTTTCACACTCTTTCCCTTTCAAAAAAGTGCCGATGGGACATTCTGAAAGAAATTTGTGGAATTCTAGAAGTGATATTTATTATTTCAGTTAGAATAAATTGTTTAAGCAATTTGCGCTTCCCTTTTAGACTGTCATCATAAAAAACAAATACATTTCTTGAAATGATCGGAGCATAAGTTACCTTAACATCTCCGTTTAATAAGAGACATTTGGTTTCATATTTTTCCAATGCCTCATATTTTCTATAAAAAAACACACTTTTAATAAAGTATGTATTATTTTTAAGACATTTCTAGCAAAGAATAAATCTTTTTATAACAGTTCAGTCAATCAAAATTGTAGAAGTGAACTAAAATTAAACAGGATTTGAAAACCCAAATCGACAAAAGGAAAAAAAAAAATATAAAACAATGTACAAAAGAAACATCAATGGCATAACTATAAAATCGTCTTTAGGTGAAGAATCCAAAAAGGGAGTCTTGCAAATGTCTAGCATTAATGTTGCAGCGAAAATAATAACATACTCACGTTCTTAATGTGGGTTGCAACTATTAGTAGAGGTGCATAATACATTCATATACTACTACAATCATTTGTATTGAATGGTAATATATCGTCAAAATCCTACATTTTTCCAAAGTTGTTCATTAATTATGAACAAATAATCATTGAAGAAAAGGGTGAAATGCGTAAAAAATCATTAACCTGCTTTCGATTTTGTATTACAATAAGACTTTCTTCAAGTATAGAAATACAATTTTAATGAATTTTTGTCACCAAATCTGAATTATATAGTTTTTCCTGTAATGCAATCTTATCTTACCAACACATTTTCCATTCCTCTGGTAAAAATTGTTACAACAAGACGTCCTGGTGACTGATACAATTCTGTCGCGAACAAACCTTTAAGTTAATAAAGAGTGATTGTTATTTCTGTTATTGTCGAATATCTGCATTTGTATATTAATTTCATACCAATTTACATTATCTAAACCAATCGAGGTAATCTTTATTTATTAGGCGTTATAATAGGTAATAATATTACTGTTATATAAGACGTACGGATTCGCATAAAGAAAAACCCATATCTTTTTTTTACTTTTCAAAAAAACGACTTTTGTCTCGAAATTTTTAACCTAAATCTCGGTATTATTGACATAGATATTTGCTATAAACGAAATTGTTTATATTGTACGCATGTTTCCTTGGAAGTACACAGCATATTTGTAAATATCCGCCAAAGGAAGTTGTCAAAGACACGTTAGTTTTAGATCCAAGACGGAAAAGACTTTATATCAGCAAATTTGATATAATTCATTTTTTTCAATCTACAACTAATGGAAGTAATTTAATCCAAATGGCCAAAGTCACGTGGTAGAAATCATATGAATAAAGTACCTAGGATTTTGCCATATGGCTTGTCATATAGTAAGAAAGCTGTCTTTTTTGCAGAAAGTATATCTATTGTATGAGTTAATGGTTATGTACATGCATAGTCATGTTAAAGACTGATTTGACTTTCAAATGGAAGAGGAAGGGCCATTTTTTCTGAATTTTTTAAACAATAAGTCCATTTCAAAAAGTCAGTCTATCTATGTGAACCATACAATACCATGGCATGTTCTTAACAGTTGTCTTAGTAGCAAATGTATGAACGCAAGATAGAAAGTATTTGGTCACTTTTTTTTAATATTTGTCGATATTGACACAGACGGACCACATCAAAATAGAAATTTTGACAAAAGTGATAATTTTAACTTTCCAATTTTCAACTTCCTATTTTTAAGCATTAGCATACCTCTGCTATATCCTGAGGCGTTATTGTATCTCAAACAAACGTTACACTCTTTAATACTGACACTTTAAAAGACTTCAATAACAGAAAAAGATGGGAAACAACTGAAATCGACGCTTCATAGGTTTTACGATCACCATCACGAATTGGTTGACTAATACAATATGTCTGTGTGCCAACTCATTGGCGGTATGTTTTCCCATTCTTCGATTTTTAGATACCAGAGTAGTCGTCTAATCGAAAATTCCACCGATTGTGGCCTAGTGCTAATGTTTACATTTTGACGAATTGTTGGAATGGCGGGTGATTATGGCATATCAGTTGATGCTATCTTGTCGACATACAGGTGTTCGCTCCCTTTGGTTATACTATCCACTCAGTTTTTGTTTGTTCTCTAATTTGACTTTTCACTCGATTTATGGTCTTTGTACATCAGTAAACTACTGTTGCCTGTATTTGTTATTTAATTCCTGTACTAAAATCATTTCTATTGTAAATTGTGTAAATTATATTCCTAGAATCACTAAAGCGAAATACATTTCCAATAATTACCAGAATCGACATTAAGACTTCCTTATACGGACATGTTCCTACATGTTCGAAAGAGCAGAAGTCGCCTGTCTTCTTGGGTACTTTAGATTTGATAAATTACAATCTTTATATAAAGACTAAGTTAACATTTAGAACGTAATATATTTAATATTCTTTTTTATTTTTTTAAAGGATGTCATTGACGTCACTCGTCCTGTAACCCTTTTGTAGCTCTTTAACAATATACCTTTGGTACACCTTTTCACAAACTCCAGGTGGACGACTGCTTACTTGTATAGCCCTTATTATAAAACCACTTATAAGGAATATCCATTCCATATTTTTAAGAACAAAATCTATTCGACGAATAATACGTGTTTCATTTGATGGACATAAGGAAATATATGAAACCTATTTATTTATATGAAGATTAAATATTAAGTTCTTCCTGTCATTCATTGCAAATATTTATATAAATTCCCATCAGTGTTCTTCCTGTCATTCATTGCAAATATTTATATAAATTCCCATCAGTATAAAGTGCTTACAAATATAGATTCATTTAAAGTATACAACGCCACCTTTTTATGATATATATTGAGATTAAATCGAAACATCGATTAATAATTGTTTTGACAAATGTATCTGATTTTACGAGACTGATAATGTAATTTGTATTAAATCTATATTTTACCATGCTGAGATTACTTCTAGGGGGTTAATACGCAGTGTTATTTTGTTGGGAAAAAAAATTCTAAAGTATATCTAAGGAAGAAATAAAAAGACGCATGCAAAAATTGTGAATGTCGATCTCAATAAGAAGTACCCATGAAGACAACTGTAAGGAAATGATAAAATGTAAAAGAAATATAAACACTCTTTGAAAACATATTCAACGCATTAGGATTTGAAAATATGTTTAAAACGTTCTATCTTATAATTTGCTCTTAAAATTAAAGGCCCTTAACTTGAGAGTAAAAAGTTGACAATTCTGAAATTGAATTAAAATTGAATTTAACATAATAACAATATGTAAAACATAATATTTTTTATTAAAATCCATTTGAACAACGCTTATAAATGATCACATATAGTAAAAAACACACAGTAGTAAATGAAATATATACCTTGGATGACTAAAGATGGCAGAAAGCGTATAGGAGGATGTAAGATTGAAAGTATTTGGTCACTTTTTTTAAATATTTGTCTCAAAAATGTACAAGAAGGACATTCAATCCAAATATATGTTAATCACTATTAGATATATTGATGATGTCCTGTCACTCAAAAAATACTACACGTCAGTAATTGCTTGCATCTCATATGTCGCAAAATATCAAACATTGGGAAATTTACAGAAAAAGAAGTCTGCTTCATATCTTGATTTTTTTCCCTCGATATTGACACAGATGGACCATATCAAAATAGAAATTTTGACAAAAATGATTATTTGAACTTTCTAATTTTCAACTTCTTATTTTTAAGCATTAGCATACCTCTGCAATATCGTAAGGCGTTATTGTATCTCAAGAAACACGTTACACTCTTAAATACTGACACTTTAAAAGACTTCAATAGCAGAAAAAGAGGGAAACAACTGAAATCGACGCTTCATAGGTTGTACGATCACCATCACGAATTGGTTGACTATACAATATGTCTGTGTGTCAACTCACTTGCGGTATGTTTTCGCATTCATCTATTTTAAGATACAAGAGTAGTTTTCTAATCTAGATTTGTATCGACTGTGTCCTAGTGCTAATATTTACATTTTGACGAATTGTTGTTGGAATGGCGTGCGATGATGGCATATCATTTGATGCTACCTTCTCGACGTACCGGTGTTCGCTCCCTTTGGTTATACTATCCACTCAGTTTTTGTTTGTTCTCTAATATGACTTTTCACTCGATGTATGGTCTTTGTACATCGGTAAACTACTGTTGCCTGTATTTCTTATTTATTTCCTGTACTTAAATCATTCCTATTGTGAATTGTGTAAATTATATATTCCTATAATCACACAAACGAACTTACATTGTCAATAACTACCAGAATCGACTTAAGACTACATTATACGGACATGTTCCTACATGTACGAAAAAGCAGAAGTCTCCTTTTCTTGGGTACTTCATATTTGATAAATTATAATCTTTATGTAAAGACTTAGTTAACAATAAGGACGTAATATATTAAATATTCTTTGTAATTTTATAATGGATGTCATTGACGTCACTCGTCCTACAACCCTTTTCTAGCTCTTAAGAATAACAATATACCTTTGGTACACCTTTTCACAAACTCCAGGTAGAAGACTGCTTACTTCTACATGTACAGCACTAATTATAAAACCACTTATAAGGAATATCCATTCCATATTTTTAAGAACAAAATCTATTCGACGAATAATACGTGTTTCATTTGATGGACATAAGGAAATATATGAAACCTATTTATAAATTATATGAAGATTACATATTAAGTTCTTCCTGACATATATTATTATATATATTGAGATAAGATCGAAACATCGATTAATAATTGTTCTGACAAATGTACCTGATTTTACGAGACTGATAAATGTAATTTGTATTATATCTATATTTTACCATGCAGAGATCAATTTAAGGGGTTAATACGCAGTTTTATTTTGTTGAAAAAAGAAGTTCTAAAGTATATCATGTATATCTAAGGGAGAAATAAAAGACGCATGCATAAAATATAAATGTCGATCTCAATAAGAAGTACCCATGAAGACAACTGTAAAAATAATAAATGTAACAGAAATATAAACTCTCTTTGAAAAACATATTCAACGCATTAGGATTTGAGAATATATTCGAAACGTTCTATTTTATTTATTTGTTTTAAAATTGAATCCCTTATCTTTAGAGTAAAAGTTGACAATTCTGAAATTGAATTAAAATTGAATTTAACATGATAACAATATGTAAAACATAACATTTTTTTTATTAAAATCCATTTGAACAACGCTTATAAATGAGCACATATTATAAAACACTCAGTAGTAAATGGAATATATACATTGGATGACTAAAGATTGCAGAAGGTGTATAAGGTGGGTGCTAGAGGTAAGTAAGAATTGAAAAGAAAAAAACTGTTCCACACATTAGATATCTGAAAGAGCAAGTTAAAAGAATAATATAAGTAAAACACCAGAAGTACAAATTTACTTAACATAAAGAATGATATAACCAACATTAACAAAACCTCAACTATCAAGGAAGGAGTATGTATGCAAAAGATTTTGGTCATACATAAACTCAGTTAAATGAGATAGCAGCAAACACTGTCAATGGCGTGAGCCTGTATAGTTGCATAATAGGTATCAATGTACTAAATGGAGATCTATGGACGCAGCCATATTGGTGAAGGAACATGACATAGAGAAGAAAAATGGTGGGTCTCTGTGATTGGTTGTTATATCAGATGAATATTTTTCGGGAAAACCTTTTGAGTATGACTACAGTTAAGCATAGTTTTATTGTGAAATAATTTACATAGGAATCAGAAGACTTGTTTTCATCAGTCGAGTTGAAGTGTTGAAATTTAGTGACATTTTTCTGCGCGATTGTCAGGCGTTCTCGACAACCCCAAAATTCACCCGTAAAATCCATTGGACCATATATGTTTTGTGTGGCATTTTGATGAAAATAAATTGTTTTTTCTTTATTTTAAAACCACTTTCAAACACAGAATTTATTTTATTTACAAGTAATAAAACAAAAGGCTAACATTGTCGGATATTGACAACTATTTAGTACTCTGTATTCTAAACTGGGGTACTTTCACTTTCGTGTTAGCTTTTCAAAACGGTCTGTTTAGATTACTGATGCAAGCGTTTTCTGATAAACTCATCATAGGAGACCTTTTCCAGCATCTAGAGAGAGTTTTGCATTGAAAACAAGGAAACTGAGCAATGAATATGGTTGTGTAGTATGGGAGGCTATGTTGACAAATATGGCTATGGGGTGAAGAATGTAAGGGTTTAAAAAAGAGCCCACAGGGTGCCATATATGATTAGACAAAAATCAGTCGAAATAATATGCCAAAGCTAGAAGAAAAATAACAATACAATTGAGTGTAGCCACCTGTGTCAGAATAAGCTCTGTGTAAACGCGGATAACATTATTCTAGAGACCCATGCTACCAACCAAGACCGAATTCACTGCAAGGGACAGGGATTTTGCTCTAAAATCCATCAACCACACTGTTTATTTTGTACAGTTTTATTTTTACTAGTTCTGTGTACCCTTTTCACCCTCGCGTAATCATGTTCTTGTTTTTTCCAACAACTTTCTTGTTGGCGTCGGATAAAGTTTTGTTCAAAGTCTCGATTTTCTTTCTCGGTCGCGTACGCTTTATAAAGATACTTCCTAGGCCTTTTGTCAGACAATGATTTTCTATATTTGAGTGACTTTTGTGCTCTTTTGAAGTTGATCAGTTCTTTGTATTAATTTCAGAGATCGTTCAACAGAGGACCCTGCAGTCAATGGTGTACCCAACTGTTCACAAATCAACATCAAAGATTCCCAGGACCAACAATGTGGACTGCTGCATGGACTTTGCCTTCAAAGTTTTTGGTAAAGGTTACATTTTGGGAAGCGACATTCGTAAGGTTCGGTTAAATACTTCAACTTTTGCGTATTCAGTTTGAGTTTTGTTTTATTTAAGACATTTGGACTAAGACGGTAGAGTATACATTTTCTTATTTCACTGATATTTTTAATTGTGTTCAATATTTTAAACATGGAATTCAAAAAGCTACTGTTTTTAGCCAGAATTTCTTGCCACCTTTACACGAAAAGAATGACGACGACATTGCTCAGGATTTCCTGTATAGTACATTGTGATTGCATCGCATATAAAGGAAATTTTGTTTTGATTTTAGAAGTTTTCACCATATTTCTCCATTGCCTGTGTAAATTAAGCAGTGCATCTTGCAAATAAATCTAAAGCAAAATTGTTTTGCAGATTTTATTTTTCTTTGTTAGTTCTTTCAGGCATTATGTTGAGAATTTGGGATTTTTCTTTATACTTTTCCTGTGATTGTCTGCAAGATGTCGGGTGTCCAGGAAATGTTCCAGCTCAGTATGTGTTATTTTTCATGATACAGATCTTCCGAAGCTTTAAATGCAGCGCTGTCGGGGTCAGTTGTAAAATGTTTGGCCTCGTTGTCAACTGAATTTAATTCTGTCAGGGCCTCCTTGGCCCAGGAATATTCATCCCAGACGGTTTTGAGGAAGGTCAAAGTTGAGCTGCATTTTCAGTGCGCTGATAAAATTTTCCACTGTTTGGATTTACTTGGTGTATGGAACAGAGTTTATTTTTTGCAACAACTGTCAATATGCTATTGTCATGTGTCTCATTTTCAACAACAACTTGGGTTGCAGGCTGGAATGGTGTACGATCAACCCAAGAATAAAGAGGTTATTGTATGCAGCATCTTCTTGAAGGTTTACGGCAGATGGATTATCCGCACTACGTAACTTTTGATATCCATTAATCGTTCACGCAGTCTTTTCATGTCACTCTCATTTATTGCCTTTATTTGGGGCAACACACCATTGGCTCTCTTTAAGGACCCTTTACAGATGTAGCGACAGAATTAGTTCCTAACAAGATTTTTCGAAGCTTGTGAACGAAATAGGAGTTTGAGCTAATGCAGCTTGTGCACCTATGTTCATTTTAGCAGGCTGTTCGTCCTTTTTTTCATTCTGAACCTCTTCATACAGTCTATATCTCTTAGACTGGTAACTACATGTGTCACATATAGCACATTCAGAGTTGCCATGACCCATCTTTATTTACCATTCAAGGAACCCTTTACAATGTGGCCTTAGTTCTGGATGTTCATTTAAGACGGCATTCCACCTAACTGCATTTAACTTTATGTTGATACTCATATTGGTTTCAGACTCAATTCTGAAAAAACCAAAAAAAAACATGTAAATATGTATTATTTATACATTCTGGTGTATATTTGAATAGTAGGTGAGATGTAAATTGCTAGTTACCTCCCTTAAAATTGTTAATTTTATTACTGGCTTTAAAAATCCTTCTGTATATCAGATTGATTTGTCTTTGTCCCAATTTCTTAGTAAATATCTGTACTTCAATATTTATATATTTACTTGCATACTTTTGAATATCTATATAAGATTTTTCCAAAATAAGTAATATAGTGCAAACAATGACCCTTATATATGATTTCTTGCAGATTTGCAACTATGATCCTCTTTAAATGTTTAATATGTGTGTAAATTAATTAAATGGGTAATATTTATTTATAATATATCCTTACCTTTGCTTTTCTTTTGCAGATTTAACTGATTTAGCTTTTTATGTCACTAGATTTTGGTCGCAACAAAGTGGCAGGTTTGATGTCAGTGTTTCAAGTACTTTTATCTTCCTTATATGGTTCACAGGTAAGTCCAACATAACATGTTTGTTCACTGTCACTTTCTTTGGACATGTTGGATGAAACACATTTTCTCATTTTGTTATGTGGCACACGTCCAGCTTTAAAACCACTTTAATGTCCTTTTAATTTTCCCATTGTATATTGCAGATTTTTTAGTTATATAACATGTATAATGAATAGTTTTATCAATTTTAAAGTTTAATGTGAATTTTGTTATGGTGTCTGTACTTTTATACACTTTTGTTGGTTTTAGTGCATTTAGTAATGAAGAATGACAGCTGTAACATGGTCACTCATAATTTAAAAAAACAGAAATAAATAGGATATATCAGACAAATTGTTCTGCACATTCTCACCCATGACACAAATGATTTATATTTTTATACATCATCACTGGTTATCAGTCAACAAGATAAGGCAGCTAAACTGGTCTTTCAGTAGTACACTCATACCTTCCAGAGATCACTTTTATTTTATGAAAAAGAGTAAAAATTGTAAATTCCCATTGGTTACAAATTCCTTGGTAGAGTCTACCCTATTAAATATCTGATGAAGTCCACCTCATATACAGTATCACTGGCCTATCTCCACCTAAATACATATGTAACTTTAAGGAAAACTAGGAACTTTAAGAAAATAAGTTTTCCATGCTTATTTCTTTCAAAAGATAGCATAAACCTGCCAGTGTCCATGAAATGGGCATGCATATTATATTGTTTGTAACTTGAATACATGGACCGATAACTCAAACATTACACACCATATGGCGGACTAAGTTTGTTGTTTATAAAATAGTAAATTTGCTAGATTCTGATTTTATTTGAAAATTGTATTAGTATCAATGTACCAAATGGAGATCTATGGACGTAGCCATCTTGGTGAAGGAACATGACATAGAGAAGACAAATGGTGGGTCGCTGTGATTGGTTGTTATATCAGATGGATATTTTTGTGGAAAGCCTTTTAGTATGACTACAGTTAAGCATAGTTTTATTGTGATATAATTTACATACGAATCAGAAGAATTTTTTTATTATTTCAGTTGAAGTGCTGAAAATTAGTAACATTTTTCTGCGGGATTGTCAGGCGTTCTTGACAACCCCAAATTCACCCGTTAAAGCCATGGGATCATTTATTTTGTGTGCCATTTTAATGACAAAAATTGTTCTTTCTTTTAACACCACTTTCAAACACAGAATTCCTTTTATTAGAAATAATAAAACAAAAGGCTGACATTGTCGGCAATGGAAAACTATTTAGTACTTTGTATTCTAAAACAAAGTCCAAAATAACAAGCATGTGTCGGTTTTGAAAGAGAAACATATGAATGTTTTACCAGATCTTTGAAAGTTAATAACATCAGCCATTAATAACTTCAAAATGAGCAAACAAGCGATGGTTTAAGAACTAAAAATGTTAACCCAAGGAAAGCAAATTGCTCGGATTCAATATCATGCAAGATACGAAAAGAAACTGCCAATTAGATAACTCCATATCTAAAGAACATTGAAAAGATGAAGCCGTTCAAAAATGCTGGCAGGTGTCTAACATCACTGTTCTATTTAAAGAAGGAGACATAAGAAAGCCATTTGTTTAAACTACTGTCCCGTGAATAGTTTAACAAGGCATTTGACATTGTGCCACATACAACACTACTAAAGACACTATATCATTCTAGAATAAATGGTTACATCATTGGGTGGGTGAAGTCATGGCCTTCAACAAGACAACAGAAGGTCCTGGTAGAAAAGATGCCTCTTACGTTTTGGTCTATTGCAACGATATAAGGAACAACATCTCACCTTCCATTCGATTATTTGCTGATGAAAGTCTATTGTTCCTTGCAGCATCATCCCGATACGACGCAAAATTACAATAGGAATTAACATCATTCACCAGTTGGTAAGAAAAATAGCTGATAGTTTCCAATACGACATATTAATATATATTTAGGATATGCTAAGGGCAAACATCCAATCCTTTATCTATGCAATATGAATGGCAACTTACAAGACTCAGTACAACAAAACCATACCTTCGTGAAAAGTCTAACGGTAAGCATAGTTGCTCTGGTCAGCACCAAAGGCGGTTACGCCAGAAGTGTGTGGGAGTCATGTTTCATATATTTTCTAACCATGACAAGAATATTAAAATGGAATTGTGTTTGTAATGGTGTTATTTTCTAACCATGTCGGTTTTCTTCTACATCAAAACTGTGTATAAACAAAAAATCCTGTGCAAATAGTTGTTTTAAACTTAAAATCATATAAATGACATAGCTGATTTTTATCTTAACTTTTACATACATATAGAAAATAAAATTAGAATAACTGTAATATAAAGTAAGATTATGTAAGACCAAACAGTAAACACACACGAAAACAAACAACATAAAAAATAAAAACACTGTAGACGAGACGCGAGTATCTCGACTATACTGACAAATAAGATATATGTGAAATGTACCGAACATACAGAATTCAAACCACACACGAAATAAACAGACAACAACTCAGCACTGAGTAATTATAGCGAAGCACTAAACCGGTCCCAAGTCAGGAGCCTGTAATGCAGTGGTTGATGGTGGTTGCTCTCAGTTATATATCTGTTTTCTTTTCATTTATTGTTTTGTCATATATCAGACGGTTAGATTTTGCGTTTGGGTTGTTTCATAATTGTTGGAGAACATACGGTGACATATAGTTCCTTAAAACCACGTTATTTGGACTCTGGTGGATGGTTTCTCATTGGAAATCATCATGTCTCCTAATTTTATATACAAAATGATAATTCCAGCTATTAATCAATCAAAGTGGAATAATCTTTTGTACATAGTATGTCATGTAAACACAGAAGACAGTCTTAATTAACACAAATACTTTTGTATGTTTTGATACATGTCACTTTGACAATTCTACGATACCGCCCGTTTTTATATATTTTGGTCTAAGGCGACCTAAACGTAGACGCAAAATGTGAAAATAGTAAGATTTTGTTGTTTGATATCACGCAACAGAATTTGATGGATGACATGGATGTCGTGTCACGTAATACAAAACGACAAATTTGGTTTTGAATCAAGGTTTTGTTGAGACCAAACTTGATATGACAGTTATGCCATGTTTTGAATTTGAATATGAATGTCGTTACTTGACAAACAGTTATTCGTGATTTTAATGATCGCTAGTCATAAATGAATTGTTGTTTATCCTCTATTTTGAATGTGTAAAGAAAACAACAGTATAGTATTGGTCACAATTGTTATTTGCAAATGGTTTAGATTATTCTAAATATTCTTTTGGCCATGTATGATGTATGTTTAATCAATTAAACTACAATCGCGGTACATCATAAATGTGCATGTCTCTGTTTTCAAATTGTCCGTGAATAGACGTTAGAGACCTTTGACTACAAGCTATTTTCTAAGCCTTAACATTCGTTTTACCATTTGCTTGAGGGATTTTCATTTCTCTTCGATCAAATTTTTTACAAGGTGTAAATCCTTTTAGACTGATATATACAGGATAAAATGAAAATAAAGACTCAATTACATTTATATTGAAATTGTTTAAATCTTTTAAACATTTAAAAGTGAAAAATACACTTATATTTAATCATCGCAAACTTAAACGTGCATTGGCCACTTGAATATCTAGAAATAGTTTTACTAGTTTCTTTGTGTTATCCGAGATATTATGCTATAGCATTGTATAGGAAAGTTCAAATAACAGTTATTTGGACTTTCGTTAACTTAAATACACCTTCAAAATTAAGAACGAATCTTTAGATTATAACATTTTAAAGATTTTATTTCATTTTGGAATGGTTTTCTTTTCATTTTCCCGTGTTATACCCAATAATCCACAGGCAAAATTTAAGATCAAGCTAACCATCTCTCGTTTAACGAAGTATTTATGAACAGTAATTAATTACTATAAAAAGATCTTGAATAAAGTTCATCCAGATTTATGTTTTAAGTCATTTGGTTCGCACGTCTTTCTTGTAGAGGATTGAAAGGATACTTATTTGTGTCTTTAAGTGGTATTTCGGAGAGAGAAAAGAACTAGTATTTATGCATAAATTTTAATGGATTATGTGTGTTTTCGTTTGATAAATCTTGGATGTAGAATCGCTTGCGAAAAATGACATGGTACAACTAGAATACATTTCCAGGTATGTAACACTCTAGTATAGATTATTTAACTAATAAGGGTGTGCTCGACTATAAGTCATATCTGAAACAAAACATGATTCTATATTTAAAACCATTCTATGAGATCAAATAAAATTAAACAAGAAAACAACGTTTCTTTCTCTTTGCTCATAACAACGAAAAATGTTATCTCTCAAATCGTACTTTCTTGTTTATTTGACCTGTTGATACTAATTGTAATGCCTTTTTGTTGTTATTTATGTTATTCAGGGTTATATCTGGTCTATATACCAGCTTTGATAAGTGTTTGGTACTAATATAAATTTCCACTTCGTACTATGAACATCAAAATTATTTATTTTGTTAAAATATTTCCTTTCTCTATTGTAACTGTATACGTATACCTAACAACAAAATTATTTTATTTACCTGTGTTTAAAGTTATTGCAAATGGCTGATATTTTTGTTCGAGCATATTGTTTTTCTGAAATTGTTTAACATTTCATACCGATATAACATGTTACTTTTATTATTCTTCCTTAGTTTATTTATTTTGAATTTACATTGTATCATAGGTCAAATTTATTTGTTCAGTGTATGTTCAATGGTGTTACTATGTCCTTTGATTGAGTTAAGCTATTCAGTTGATATTTTATAATGTGTCTTTCTATGTTGTGATGTTACACTATTGTTTCAGAAAAAGGGTGAAGGTTTGGTACCATTAAAACGTTTTAAGCCGCTGCATTTGTTTGCACCTGTCCTAAGTCAGGAATCTGATGTTCAGTAGTTGTCGTTTGTTGATGTGGTTCATATGTGTTTCTCGTTTCTCGTTTTATATAGATAAGACCGTTGGTTTTCCCGTTTGAATGGTTTTACACTAGTAATTTTGGGGCCCTTTATAGCTTACTGTTCGGTGTGAGCCTAGGCTCCGTGTTGAAGACCGTACTTTGACCTATAATGGTTTACATTTATAAATTTTGACTTGGATGGAGAGTTGTCTCATTGGCACTCATACCACATCTTCTTATATCTATATGCATGTTTAAGATGAGTCTTAAATAGCAATACACGCAAACTGAAAATATTTTTCAGTCTTCCTATTATCTTAAAGGAGGCAAACAGTTTTAAAACAACCGCGTGATAAAATAAAATTATAGATTGCATGTTGTGTCTTTAACTTGAATGGAAAACTACGTTTTGATTTCATTTAAATTTAAGATTAACGCCGTCATTTGCACTGCCGATATAACTGTTATCTGGACATATAATTATTTTCATTTACCTGTGTATAATATGACGCAGGTTTTTCAAAAGTGATGATTTTCTAATTTTTATTAACAATGTATTTGAATTCAGGTATCACAGATCAAATTTATTCGTTCATTGTGTGTTAATTTACGTTTTTGATTGAGTTAAGCCTTCCAATTGATATTTTATAGTGTGTCTGTCTATGTTGTGATGTTATACTATTGTTTTAGAAAAAGGAGAAGGTTTGGTACCATTAAAACGTTTAATCCCGCTGCAAATGTTTGCACCTGTCCTAAGTCAGGAATCTGATGTACAGTAGTTGTCGTTTGTTGATGTAGTTCATACGTGTTTCTCGTTTCTCGTTTTATATAGATTAGACCGTTGGTTTTCCCGTTTGAATGGTTTTACACTAGTAATTTTGGGCCCTTTATAGCTTGCTGTTCGGTGTGAGCCAATGCTTCGTGTTGAAGGCCGTACCTTGACCTATAATGGTTTACTTTTATAAATTGTTACTTGGATGGAGAGTTGTCTCATTGGCACTGATACTACATCTTCCTATATCTATATAACAACAGTGAAGGAATTCAATTATGTTACGTGTTTCTGTTGAAAATCGAATAAAATCCTGTCCATAATTTAACACGTGCCTTATTTAAATGTTATCCATACCCCTCAAATTCTACTAATTAGTACTATATTCAAAGTGTAACAACGAAAATACGCCATTTTGACCGTTTCGGTTTCTTGAACTATTTATTCTATTTAACCACAATGTAATGATAGAAACTTTCTGAGTAATATTTCTTTTTAAATTTACATATTAAAATGGAACAAACAATTTTAGCTGTAAAGAATAAAAATACAACACTTTTAATTACAAGCAAATGATATCTTAGACGGTGAAATTAAAAGCAAATTGGTAAGTGAAATATATTTTTCTCTAATTTTCCTTATTGAATAATATTAATGTGTTAAATATAACAAAATTATTCAACTAAGTTAATACATTTGGTATTTTGTAGATGCACAAAGAGGAATGCACTCAATGAAAAATATTCGTTTTACCCGATTGAATACTATCCGTGACACAAATTCAACGAAGATTTGCATTGGGAAACAGATTGCGTATAATGTTGATGAATTGTAGTGAATACGATACTATATATTATACGATGGAATTACGACTCGCAAATAAATGATGTTTGTTGATAATGAGTAATTCCTTTGTATAATTCCAATGGTTTAATTTTGATAGATTTCCCTCGTATTGGTACAAGTAATAGTTGCAAGAATGTTATAGAATATTGTTAAAGCAGCTAATTACCATGTTGAAATGGAAACATGAAAAATTATGTTATGACAGTTTACACACGCACTTATACATTCATCTCTCAATGAATGTGATCAGATGTTTCTGTGTAACATGAAATAATCATTATTTCGCAAGTACCTGATCACTAACTGATCGTATGCAGAAAAAGGCCAATTGAAATTTCGAAAAAGAAATAGGAAAGCACTGTCGTCTAGGAAATAGACAGATTACCGAACTCCTTACTATTTTGACCCAGGAGGATAGTTAGAAATCGAAATACAAACATGGGTATCTTATGAAGCAATATGTTTATATGTTTCGATTTGATTTGCTAATGACTCTTTAAATGTATGCGTATCTGCTATAGCCATATTTATTTTGCTTCATTTCTTAATTCTAATTGAAAAGAGACGAAAGATATCAAAGTGATAATCAAACGCATAAGTCTAAAACGAACTGACAATGACGGTAAGCGAATATTCTTCACCCGTGGATTAGTCTGAGAGTTGACTGAAAGACTGAAAAGGAATCAATAATTCAATGTTCACTTATTCAAGAGTTCGTTCAGATCAAAATGAATGTTTCAGATAAAAATTTATTACTAGTGACATTTAACACAGACTTGTTTTGTTCCATTATGAACAGTAAACAGACATATCCGATTGGCCAATTTTGTCACCAAACAAAATCCCCATTAGATGCATTCCTCATAGTTAGAAATGAATTGATAGTTAGATGGTGTTATTCTCAAATATTGCAAAACCGAACTAATAAAAATATATCACAAAACCTTTTACCTTTACTTTTGTTTATTTCTGTGTTCGTACCAATCAACAATAGAATTATTTTGTTTAGAAATTAAAAGTATATTTTAAACGAATTATATTTTTCAGGTCCCACTGAAGAAGATTCATGGTTTAACTCAGAAATTATTACCAGTTAGTATGTTAGCAATTTGTACTGGATGGATACCAAGTTTTTGTCTTCAATTTTAACTCAAATGGGATTAAACTTAACAATTTTTATAAAAATCCCTGGTTGAATAATAACGGTGAAGAAGGCAAAAATAAATAAAGAAAGAAACACGAATATAAACGTTTATTTCAGTTCTATTCATTTAATTATCTTTATAAATAAACTCATTACAGATACCAGGATTAAAATTTTGTAGATCAGACTCGTGTTCGTCTTCAAAAGACTCATTAGTGAGCTATAATTAACTGAACTAGATAATAATATTTGGTTTTGAAATTGCAGATTAGTGGTGCTTGTTTCATTATGTTAGAAACATTAACCATTCCTAATTTAAAAAGCCGCATTTTGTAAAATAGTCCATGCCTGTGAAACCAAAAGATTAATCTCATACATTGTATTAAATCTTGTATAAATCCTCCACAAATTCGTTATTTGATTCTATTTAGAATGAAATTAAAGCACAGTAGTACCCCTTTTGTGAACTTTTAGTCCCCGAGATCGAGCATTATCCGTTCAATAGTCAGCGCTTCGACACGGACATGATTGCCAAGTTGAACATACTTTTCTTAAACTCCCGTTGATTATTTAAGAAATTACTAAAAACTAGGGTTCGAACTTCCTCAGGCAAAGTTGAACTTCGCTGAATTTGGCTATTTTTTTTTTTTTTTTTTTGCCATATAACTCCTAGCGTTAAATGTATTACATATATACATCTCTGGTTGTTTATTGCAGCTAATGGTCTGTATTAATATTTAATGCATTTTGCGTCTTACGTCTGCTTATGGTGAATATTTATTCCCCGCAAATAAGTGCCGTCACTTTTCGGCAGAATCTGTAAAAGTCGTATTCTTTATTTTTGTATTTTTGTTATTCTATATCTAAAATATCTCCATCTGATGTATCACGATAAGGTAACGTTAATAGATCTAAAATTCTAGCACATTGCATATGGTATTTTGACAATTGTATAATTCCAGATATGCTAAAAAGGAAAAACTGGATTTGAAAGAGAAAACGGATAAGTTCGTTAATACAAGAGCTACAAAAGTAATATTGGAGAGAATCCAAAGCAACAATTGTATATTGATAAGTGGACCTCCAGGCGCTGGAAAAACTGCAAATGCATATTGTGCTGCTTTTATTTTAGAGAAAACATATAAATTTATGGTAATGGCAGTGTCTGCTGTTGATCTTCATAAGTATGTTTTGTCAAACATAAATCAAGTCTTCATAATCGATGACGTCTTTGGAAAGTATTGCTGTGACACAGATTTCAGTCTTATTTGTTCTTCTGTACGGACAGTTTTAGATTACAATACTAGCATGAAAATAAATCATGACCTGTAGAACACAGATATATCAAATAATGCAGAATCAGTTTGCTTCGGAGAATCTCGTATTTGTACATTGTGTTCAGGGCAGTTTCGAAAGGAATTATTGATTCATTGTCAAAAACATTTAAAGGCAAAACATATAATTGATGAACAAGATAGATCAACAGTTCTCCATAAAGTGTCATCATCGGGATACACTGATTTATTAGCATATTTTGTGAAATATGACATGCCAAACATTGATGAATTAAACATAGACGGAAAAACAGCTCTTCATTTGGCTGTAATGCATAGGCATCAGCACATTGCTGAAATTCTTCTACGACAAAAAGCTGACGTGCATCTCCGAGACAGTGACGAAAGAAGTGCGATTCATTTAGCTTGTAATAATGGTGATCTGCACATGTCAGATCTGTTAATAAAACACAAAGCACACACAAATAAGAAAGATATACATGGTTTCACCCCACTGCATTTAGCATCCATTAGAGGTCATACTGAAGTAGTAAAACTTCTTGCACAGGAGAAGGCCAAACTGAATGAAGTTGATGACATTGGAAGGACACCATTTTATGTGGCCTGCGAAATGAATCGTTTGGACACAGTTAAATTCCTCTTACAACACCTTAAATTGAAGAAAACAAGAATGGGTATGGTGACCTATAGTTGTTAATTTCTGTGTCATTTGGTCTTTGTGGAGAGTTGTCTCATTGGCAATCATACCACATCTCCTTTTTATATTTACACCACTTCATATTGCATGTGAGAATGAAAATACTGATTTAGTAGATACATTGTTGAAATACGGTGCAAACGTAAATAGACCTTCAAAAAATAATGACACACCAATGAAAATTGCAAAACGGCATGGAAATAGTAAAATATCAAACTTTTGAGAAATATGAAGAGATAAACACGTTACAAAAGTGATAAGAGTGCATTTATTTGATTATTTAATAATGGAATATGATCTCGAAGCAATAACTTGCAATTGCGATTTCACTTGCTCTTCCTTAATGTTTGGTAAATAATATTGTCTTTATACACTATATATTTACATCTCTAGGAACAAATTTTGTGAATAATATTCAGGCAGAATATGCAAAAGGACAAACAACTATAATAATATTTATTCAATATATTTGTAAAAGAAGTAACTAATTAAACACAACTTTTCCAAATAATTTGATAGAAAAAAATATAACAAAATACCGAACTCCAAGGTAAAGTCAAAAGGGAAATTCATAACAAAATGTCAAATTCAAACGTTATCAACCAACGGAACAGGTGAAAAACAACTGTCACATTCCTGACTTGCTACAGGCATTTTCCGAAGGAAATGGTAGGTTAAACCTGGTTTTATAGCCAGCTATTCCTCCCGTTTTTTATAGTTCCGTTAAATAGACAAAATTGGGTGAGCAACCCAAACAGACATAAAAGGTTAATTTGACAATAATTTGGACCTAGGAGAAAATAGAGCTGGTTAAGTAAATTAATTGATTTTGATGAATGAGGTATTAATTACAATACCTTGTTGGTACGTGTACTGTACCGTTACTTAGTGTGTGTATTCTTTTTACGATATATGCATTATATAGTAAAGATGACAACGACGAAGGTCTGTACACGTGAAACTGTATTAACCCCACAACCTTCTGTGCCTGTATTAAACACCTGTATTATGATTTTTATTGTTGTCTGTTTTGGTCACTTCATTTACTTCATTTATCTTTTTCAGAGGAGTCTAGTGTTGGTTGTTGGTGTTATATTTTGTACTTGCCAATATTTTTGTCTCTGTTTTTTTTTATGTATTTTACACAAAGATTTCAACTACATGAGCAAATATATTATTTTCATAGTATGCTACTAATTTTGAAATCAGTTTGGGATTGACATTAAGAATCCCGAAGTCAGATTGTTTGTAGTGAATTTATTATAGGTGTTTGAGTTGTTTATTTTGCAGTATATGTATGGTTAATTCTAATTAAAAGATGCCACAGACTAAAGCAGGAAATACGACCAAAACTTGTTGTTACTAATGGTGCTTATTTCTCACGAGTTATATAAAGGTGCAAATTGATGTGATCTATTTTGCATAAATACCATTAACTGTTAGACTATTAAAAGAAATGCGGTTTGTGTCTTCTGAAATGAAATATTCCTGATCATCAAAATAATATCATAACCAGTAGACAAACTAAAGATGTAGATCAAGTTTTCCGAAATGAAATATTCCTTATCATCTAAATTTAATAACGTACGAATCACTAGTAGACAACCCATCTGTAAACTGCTTCCATACATATGGTTCCAGTTGTTATTTGTATTGCAGAAAAAACAATTTAAGTGTGTAATGAAAATGAAAAAATGACCAGTAATTTGGTCCTTTACAAATGAAAAATAAATTGATTGTTTGTTTTTTTGTTGTTTTCTTTTTTTTTTTTTTCATGGGTAGTCGTTTCTGCTAGATTTATTGTGTTCATGTCCAGCAAGGAATAGCCATCATGATGATTGAAATGTATGTGTGTTGATAAAGGATTGTTTTATATTATCTTTAGAATGTAAATATCAATTAATTTGCCTAACGTTTCTCCGAGTCTAACATATACACCAAAACTTCTTGCCCAAGTTCGCTTTTGGTTTGTTGTATGAGATGTTTGAGCTCAACATTGTTTGGTGTTTAATGCATTTTTGGGGTCCTTGTACCAATTTCAGATGTTAAGCGTTCTTGATGAAGGTACATCCAGACAAACTCACCAAATGGTGATAAAAACTTTGAATTTGATTTGTGACATATTACCGGGTTTATTGTGACACGAGGTTTAAATTGTACAACAATTAAGCCGTGTGCTGCTTACTATTTCCTCGAAGTTCCCACCTTTTTTAATTAACCGATGTTCCACGACGTGAAATATTTGTTCTATTATTACTTTGTCGCTTTGTACATGTTGTATCCGCAGGAAATATCAAAATATAAACTATTTACCTGTTTAGAAATAACCCGGTGCAAAAATTCATCAAAGACACCACGCTTATAATTCTGTACGCCAGAGCCAGTTTAGTCTTCATATGGCTCATCAATAGCAGTGAAATCAAAAAAATTAGGAAGGCAAAATTAAATAGAAAGTTGAAGAAATGTTTCTAAATATTAACCTCCACACACGCATTTTTGCTTTTAATTGGTAGTCATTAAACAGTGTTCAGATTTTTTCCAATCGAAAGTAATTACATGATTTTCATAACTGTCAGTTTACACAACAGGCTTTCCTTTTTTATGTTGAACATTTTATTCTTTTAAAACCGCGTTTGGGTTGCTTTCTCTTCATTATTCAATTTAACATGATATGGGTCTACAATATGCTTCTCTCCTTTTCACGAATAAACCACAGTTGACAACTTAAGACTTCCAGCTACTACGCAAGTCTTTTACATTACAGATACACGAAATAACCTCACAAGATTGTGTTCGTTAAGAATATAAACTGTCTTTGAAAGAATCTTTGTTCGATTAATACACCTGTTTCATTTTTATCTCGTCTTTACTTTATCATTTGTGAAATAGAAGTACTGTCAATAGCGTTCTGAATAATGGGCTTTCAGTTTGAAATAAATATATTGTTAACGTGATGTTTACTCTGATTCAAGGCCTAGGAAAACAAATGTTTCTTCAAATTTATTTTGAGTTTATGTCCTGTTATGATACTAAAGTCACTTTAACTGAATGATTTGTGTTTTGCTGTATAACACTTGCTTTTGGTATTTATCTGCCAGATACAATTTAGATTTTAGCATCTAGCCTCCATAAGTTTTTCCTTTGATAAACACAGGCAGCGTTTATTTCAATTGCTGTCATGGATTTTGTCACCATTATCTAAGGGAGAGGAGAGAAAGATTCTACCTCAAGACCCCGCTTAGTGTGATTTGTATCCATTCGAAATTTAAATACAAATATCGTAAAGGGTTCCCTTGAACCACCTGTCTCGCTTGCGATTACTGCTGTCAGTGTAATAGAGTAATATTGACTGTAAAATGTGCGTACATTTATCAGTAAAATACAGAATTAAAAAGTAAAAACTTTTCTTTAGATGCTATTTTTAACTTAAAGATTAGCTTCTTTCTAAGTTTCATAACATTCCATGAAGTTTTAAAATTAGATCATGTCAAAATTAAAATCCGACCGTCTTTAAATGATAACTTCAAAATAAACAAATAAAGGAATACGAGTGGATCCTCTGGAAAATATGAAATGTCTTGTGTGAACAAATCTACATATCTCTTAGGGCAAGGAAAACACATGTATATTGTTTAATTATTATTTTACTTTACATTTCATAAATGGACACAATTAGAAACAAACCCAGATTTTACACATGTCTGTTATTGAGTGTTGCATTCTATTGAACCCTTTTATGCAGTCGTTAATCGCGTATTCAGTCCATTCATACAAATACAGGAATACAAGTGGATTTGTTGCTAACAGTTTTGTTAGTGATAACTTTGTTCTGGGAGGTCGTCCATTGATAAAAAGTAGTTTGCTGTACAACATGTACAATTGAAATCATGCACGCAGTAATGTTAAGGCAGTTCTCCATAAATTTTCAACGATTCTATCGTAATCTCATTGTGACGTCATTGTAGTCGTTTCCATTGGTTGTCGTCACATTTATTCTTACACTCAACGTCATTTCAAAGCTTGAAAAGGTATCAAAACAAACAAGTGCGAGTTGGCTGTTGACGAGGTTTTACACGATTCTATGATGTTCCTGACGGAAAACAAGACTCATACACAATCATGAGTATTCAAATCTAAGTACAATATCACTTAAAACTTATGTTTGTCTTCATGCAATGTGTTAAAATCGCGTACTGTTAGGCGTTATGTTTTCTTTTCAATAAAAGGGGAGGTGTTATCCAATTCCAACTTGAACCTGTTTATTTTATAATCTGAAAGCGTGATCACTAAGTGTTCGTTTTTCAAGTCGAAAATAAATCTGGATTCGGGCATATAACACTAATTGTAGAGTTCTTTAATTCTAGATACTTACAATAAATAGGCCCTTCACAGTTAGTTCGGCCATATTGGATAGGGGCAGATTTTCATAATGGAGGTAAAATAGTATGAAAATACGGGAAAACATCATTAAAACAGTTGCTTGAAACATGCATTGGATTTCCGTACTATCATACTATTTCCTCCTCTTTCAAAAACATCTGCCCCTATTCAATATGGCTGAAGTAACCGTGAAGTGGCCTATTGCCATTTGATTTCAGAAAATCAATTAAATATGTACACAAAGCATAAATTTACTGATTTGTCTTATCAGACATATATATTAGACAAACATGAATTTGTATTTATTTCATTAATACTTTATTTCATGGAAACTTACACATGTTATGTAGAAATAAAAGTTTTGAGCTCTTATCAAATGAAAAGTTATGAATGAACAATTTCTTGATGTAAAAATATAACTCTGATTATAACTGAAAGTTCAAATATATTGTATGAAAACATTCATGGTTTGGAAATCTTTGTCAAAATAAATATAACTTTCATTCAGAAAAATTCGGATGATACATTATTGCACTTTTATAAATGTGTCATTTATTTCTATATAAATCCAGTATCAGGCTTTATATTTGTAAGTGTGTGCACATTATATAAATATACCTAGCTAGCAAGGTAGGTTTTAGGAAAAAGATTTTTATCCGTCATCATATAGCAGGAATAAGAAAATATAGATAACAAAGGTTTTATACTGTATAAAATAAAGATATAGATCTTTTATTTGCTTGTTCAAGATTGTTTGAATAAATTATCTCATTTAATTTTGGCATAAAAGCCTTTCAATTATTTATGTGTTCTCTGTTTTCTTACAGGATGTGACCAGACTGTATGCTGTAATATAATATTAATTTGCCACCAATTGCCAATTGGATTGACAAGACAGGTAAATTTCAGTATAATAAAGAAGATGTGGTATGATTGCTAATGATTAACCAATGATAGTACAAAATGTACTTGGTTTTTATAAATTTAATCAGCAGTTTAGACTATTTCAATTTATTTCATACATCTTCATGTATGTGTGAGGTTTTGTGTTAGATTATGGTGGTTGTTTACAGTTACATGCATTATGACCAACAAATTGTTAATTTTCATTATTAATATATTTCAGATCAAATGAATATATCCAAACTGTGAGAAAGTGACCTATATATTTACACTAAAAGTAAAACATAGATGTTATCATGCCTACTGGAGAAAACCCTAAAAAGGGAGGATTAATTTTCTAAATGTTCATCACAAATGTGTTATTTTTACTTCAAAATTGCTATGAGAATAAAGCAATGTGAATGGAAAAGAGAAATTCAATGTGATTCATGTACTACAAGGACTAAGTGATTAAAATAAAAGTGTAGGAAATCATTCATTATCAATGAGGTAGGAAGTATAATTTATTATTTCTAGGATATTACACTATGTTTTAGTGGAAATGTTTATCAACAGTTTGACAGGTGACATTCTTTTTCTTTGATATTATTAGTCCCCTACCGACGAAGTCGAATGGGACTTTAGGTTTGCACTCCGTCCGTCTGTCTGTCTGTCCGTCTGTCTGTCCGTCTGTCCATCCGTCAGTCCGGCAAATCAGTTTTCCACACTTTTTCTTCATGCTTGAAGATATTGATTTGATATTTGGTAAATAGTTTTATCGTGACAAGTTACAGATCAAGTTCGAATTTTGTTCCGGTCGGATGATTTCATGCAGAGTTATGGTCCTTTGACTTAGAAAATTCACTAAAATAATCAGTTTTCCGCACTTTTTTTTGTCATTCTTCAAAATATTGATTTGATATTTGGTATATAGTTTTATCATGACAAGTTACAGATCAAGTTCGAATTTTGTTGTGGTCTGATGATTTCGTGCAGAGTTATGGACCTTTGACTTAGAAAATTCACTAAAATAATCACTTTTTCGCACTTTTTTTGGTCATTCTTCAGAATATTGATTTAATATGTGGTATATAGTTTTATCATGACAAGTTACAGATCAAGTTCGAATTTTGTTCCGGTCTGATGATGTCGTGCAGAGTTATGGTCCTTTGACTTAGAAAATTCACTAAAATAATCAGTTTTCCGCACTTTTCTGTCATTCTTCAAAATATTGATTTGATATTTGGTACAATGTATATAGTTTTATCATGACAAGTTACAGATCAAGTTCGAATTTTGTTCCGGTCTATTTATTTTGTGCAGAGTTATGGTCCTTGGACTTAGAAAATTCACTAAAATAATCAGTTTTAAACACTTTTATCGTAATGCTTGAAGATATTGACTTGATACATATATGTATTTGTTATATAGTTTACACCATGACAAGTTATAGATCAAGATAGAATTTTGTTCCAAGTTATGAATTTTTAACCGGTAGGGGACTATGTATTGCCATGCAATACTCACAGAATGCTTCTTATAACTACAAATGTATTTCATTGAAAACTTGAATGTAATTTTTCTTATATTTTAGCAATAAATGTTCTCATATTAGACATTATTTCTTATTCTTTGTCAAATAGACCAATTCTGAGAAGAACCAGTTCTTACCTTATAATGCAGATTTTGAACTTATACCTATATATCAAAAGGGTCCTCATTTCAGCATGGTATATACAATTAGAAATATAACTATGCAAAAACCTCTCCAACTGAATATTATATTGAACAGGGTATCAATATAGGGTCCAACTTGTGAAAATATGAAAGATTAACATAAGCATTATGGATATTTTCAATTAACTTAAAAAATATTTAGGGGCCAAGTCTAAAACCTACACAAGCCTTGGCTATTGGTCCCCTGCGTGTTAATCTTTTTCCCCATTAAGTCATGCAAATCAAGTTAAATCTTCTCACCTTGTATTCTTTTGAGTGATAAATTGACCAATTGGACAGTTAAGATTGTGTTGATTTTTTTTTAACATTGAAACATGTATTTGCTCATTAGTGTAACTAAAGTATAGATCATATAAATATAGTTCATTCAAAATCAATGGGCCATCTATGATGATCTAGGGGCAACATGAAATTATTACAATAAACAATGTAACAAGTACAACAGAACAAATTCAACAATTCTGAGGGAAAGAATTTATGATACATATATCAGAGTCTGAGAGGGATTTACAGAATACTAGAAAATAGTGGCCAATACTGCAGAAAAATGGAGAAAAAAAGAATAGTGAAAAGAAGGCCCAAAAAATAAAAAGAGAATAATATGGTGCTAAATTTTAAAGATAAGTGTCTGTAATAGTGACTATCAGGCAAAAAAATAAAGAACAGAAAAGATTACCTAAACATTAAAACTTACAGATTGTCAGAATTGTAGGACCCCCTCAAGCATGTCTAGACTCTAGTTTATCTTTTAAAAATAAACTTCATTGATGAATGCTGTACAGTGACCTATAACTATTATTGCTTATATCCACAATATTTGAATATCCTATCTGGATAGTTGTCTGATTGTCATTGGAAATCTGACCACATCTTCGTATTTTATATTGGCGTATAAATGAAAGAATCTGACTTCAAAATTCGCTGATGAAATGTGTTGTTCTCCATACCCTCCCCTTTTTCGACCACATATATATGAACATAGCGATACGCTTATCCAATTGTGCTGAAAACCAAACAAATAAAACTTAAGGTGAAAGAGTTTTGAAAAGAAAATATAAACGGTCAGAAAAACAGCAGCTCATTTTAATAATTAAAAGGAAAATCAGCGTTCTCAGTTTACAAAGGGAGTAACTCGTTTGGAACATTGAAAGTCAATTGAGCGTTTTAAAATCGACGATTTAACTGAAATACTGACGATTCAGTCATAAAAACGATTAGAACAAGGGCATACTGGCCTCTAAGGTCGATTTGTTTTTGACTTCCAAGAAAGAGTAACTGAAAATACACTGCGCTAATATATGGCAAAGAATACAGATAATATGAGTAGTGATAAAACTACTCGAAACTGCGAAAAAAGCACAAAATGTGAAATGAAGGACCTTTGAATCTGTTTTTTATGCATTATCTTTAGGAACAACACTTTGCCATGATTTTTTAATGAACTTTAGATCATAGGCTATTCATAGGTGTCTTCAACGATATATTTACACATCAGCATGCCCTTGTTCTATTACGATTTATTTGTCAGTATTTTACTTTCTATTTCGGGTGGTCACGTGACTTTTTCCCTAGGTCTAAAAATAGATTTTGATTTTTTTTCAAAGAACCACATCTTATGTCTTTATACACACCGACTATACTATGATTGGAGACAACTTCTTATTTACCGGACACTGAATGTTAAAACACTGCATTTTTGTTCATTTTCAAGTGGCGAACAACCTTAACATCACTGCGCATTATTCTACATACAAACATATGCATTTCTTATACTAGTCTATGTGACTTCAACAACTGATTATGGATTAGTAGGTACATCATTGAGGTAATAAACAATTAGCCATAACAAACTTAACACAAAATTCAGTATAATGACTTCAACGAATTAATAGAGTGTAAACACATAACGTATTAAAATGTTAATATTTTGTCTCTAGTTTTCATTCCGTTATTCATAATATTATACTTATATTTCATTATTATATTATTTGCTGTCATTCTCCGCCAATGAAACAAACTGTTTGTAATTATAAAACATGTATGTAATAATTCACTGATGCTATTATATTTGTATTTATATGTAAAATTCTATAAGCTGTATTGAATAAAAGACTATTATTATTATTATGATATTTAAATTTGCTGTTCGATATTTCGTTATCAATTGATAAATATTGTTTTATTGTCTTCATTTATAGGGTTTGACATAATTTAACAGTCTGTTGTTTCAATTGTTTCCAATGATAGGTATTCATGCGTTTCGATGTTTTCAGAATTAATGGCTTCATAAGAATGTAAATATCCAGAAACTCTGCTACTGTTCTCGCTTATTGAATCTATTCCATGATCGCGATTAGTTTTGTTTGTTACATTTTCTGTCTCTGATTCATTCTCTTCACTAAATGAATCACATGTGTCATGATATTGGATAGAAACGCTAATAATTTCGTTTTCCTGATTGATATTTTTCCGACTGCTATATTCCTTCCTTGTACTTCGTCAGATATGTCGTCATACAAATGGGGCTCTTTCTGTACATCATATTTATGTGTAGTAACAGTTTTTTTCACTGTGTCCGCAGATAAATTGGACGTTGCATTAGTACTTGCGATTTTACCTTGTTTCTTCTTTTGATAATATTTATAAGTTAAAATAATCATAATTATGATCAAGATACCGATTTGGATGATCAAGACTATAAATATCTTGTTATCCTTTAGATGCTTTACTACAAAAAAGCAAAGCCATATTTTGTAATGTTTTAGCAATTGAACGATTTCAAATTTACAATCAATATCTATATTGAGTTTTTCAATTGTGTACTATTTGTCATTTCGGCTACTTGTATAGCTTACTATGCGGTATGGGTTTTGCTCCTTGTTAAATGCCTTACGGTGACCTATAGTTGTGAACTTCTGGTCTCTGGTGGAGAGTTGTCTCATTGGCAATCATACCACACCTTCTTATTTGTATATATGCCTTGCCACACCATACCATACCACACCGGATAAACTAAAGATATTTTAGTGTTTTGTTCACTGACAATTTTGGTATAATCCAATTCAAAATGTAAAGCTCACACCTATTTCCTAGTGATTCTATTATAGTAACGATAGACATAATAGCAACAGACAATGGTTGTTTTTTCTGTTGATGGTGGTTGTCGAGTTGACTATCTTTTGCGTAAAATGAACCACATACACCAAGAATAGATCAACAAAATTGTAAGCCTGGTATCTGTGATGATTCGTCAGAGTTATCTTGCTCTTGTAATAGAAATAATTCCATTGCGTATTCAGTGTTCGTCTGTAAAGTATAAATTCCTTTTAATACAAACTACAGCACTGTGTGTTTTTAGCTGTGTGACTTGATTTATTGCTGTATGACACAGTTACAGTATATAAATATTTCAATGCGACAATATACTGGAATTAAGCTAATACTAAGGACTATGTTTTAACTTTTCTATATGTATATGGTTTGTTATCAGGAAAGCTAGACTTTTGCTGGAGCGCAAATGGAGCATTTAGATTTGAAAATACAATTAGTTTTAATATGAGAAAAGTTATGAGTAATAATAAATATGTATGTCATCACTTTCCATCGCTAGTAACGCATCCAACTCTATGATCGGATCTGCATACAAAACAAAAACGATTTTAAATTAAAACAAAACCTCACCACATGTTTTCTAAGTAAACTGGATCATTTTAATACAGATTTCAGTGATATATTTGAAGAAGGCAATGTATTTATAGAATATTCATGCTTCTAACACTATACCAAACACCATGTTGTGAAATAAATAAATATAACAGATTTGTCATTACTGCCTATAGATACATACTTGCCAAATTATATTATACATTTAACGTAAGCATATAACGCCAGCGCTTGTGTCATTTAAACCGTCAGTATTTTAAGATGAGGAGAAGATACATGTATGTAAAAGCCACGTTTGGTCCCTTAGAGTTTTCATTCTATAATCAATCTGACAGATATCTTAATTATAATGTTAAGCTTTTATTTCGTGTTTTCATAGTAAAGTGTAAATTTATTAGATAGCCTTCTTTAAGCATCTTGTCGTTCATATATTTGGACATTACCAATGTTAAAATCCGAAAAGCCCAATCAACGATTAAAAACAGGGAATTATTGAATGAACTCCGCACGAAGCGTGAATGGATACTTCGACAAGATTAGCAGTCAGACTATTTTATTATCTTAAGATTTAAACCCAGAAAAGTGTATTTCTTGAGTTTGGTAAGACACAAATTGGATTGCTCAACCAATTGGTGATGATGACCGTAAAACTCGTGTGATCTTGAATCCACTTGTTGTTTTTAATAAACCTTTCAGAACTCTTTATATCGCTAGTGTCTTAAATTTTTCTTGGATTTTTGGAAATATTTTTTCTCTATCAAGCTACTCGATTCAGAATGATTTTCTCCGTTGATAAAATTGAGAATACGCTGAAATTGACGTTGACGAGGAAAAATTGATCAACAGATTATTTATTGACTTTCTATTCGACGAAGTGTCTATGATAATAAGAACATGTACGCGTAACATATATAGATAAGTAGTCTGTTGTTATTTATGTATTATTGTCATTTTGTTTATTTTCTTTGTTACATCTTCTGACATCGGACTCGGACTTCTCTTAACTGACTTTTAATGTGCGTATTGTTATGCGTTTACTTTTCTACATTGGCTAGAGGTATAGAGGGGTTGAGATCTCATAAACATGTTTAACCCGCCGCATTTTGCGCCTGTCCCAAGTCAGGAGCCTCTGGCCTTTGTTAGTCTTGTATTATTTTACTTTTAGTTTCTTGTGTATAATTTAGAGTTTAGTATGACGTCCATTATCACTGAACTAGTATATATATTGTTTAGGGGCCAGCTTAAGGACGCCTCGGGTGCGGAATTTCTCGCTGCATTGAAGACCTATTGGTGACCTTCTGTTGTTGTCTGTTCTGTGGTCGGGTTGTCGTCTCTTTGACACATTCCCATTTCCATTCTCAATTTTATAAGAAGATGTGGTATGAGTGCCAATGAGACAACTCTCCATCTCTCATTATAATATTAATGAAATTATTGAACCAATGTATGCAGATATGTAAAACTCGAATCTATGGTGGGTTCCAGATCTATGCCAGATTCCGAATCTATGGTAAATATGACGTCATGCCATCCCAAATCTATGGCAGATTTTTAAAATCCTAATCTATGGCATGTTTTGTAATTTCCTAATCTATGGCGGATTTTTGTTGTTTTCAAATCTATGGCAGATTTTGTGCAAATGGAGAACAAGGCAGAAAATATACGATCAATGACTTGTCTTAAACAAGTCGAAATGTACGACAACGGGAGCATGTCTATAAACATTTGTGAAATAAACATTCCATAATATTCAACCAAATCGTGATGGCAACCATAAAATGTCCTAAGTGTAGCAGTGATATACCATAATACATACTTCGGGATTGAAATGATGTGCCCATAAAAATAAGTATTTTCTAATCTGTGCATGGTACCTGTTAAACCCATTCATTAAACCAACTAGTAAAAATGGAAGTCCCTTAACAAACAAGAAAGCAGTTTTTTATAAAAAGAATTAAACAGTTTGACTTTTCACATAATATTTATTTGAGCGTTAATCAATCTTTTTTAACTGATGACGATTTAAGTCAAAGTGGTATCCTGTAATTTCATCTCTCACTTTATATACTAGTACTTTGCCAGCCGTAGACGCTAACATATTTACTATAACTCCTTTCCTAAAATATCCACTACTGAAACAGCGGTGCCTTTCTTCATCGCGGGATTCGGACGGTATAGCACATATTGTCCCTCCTCTGGATAAAAGGTCACATCTTCCTTCATCGGCAAATTGTTCTAGAGGAAAGCGGAAAGTGTTTCCCATTTGTTTGTAAAACTTGTGAGTCCCGTGTTAAATATCTTTTACATTCTACCAATAAAAAATAGTCTATGCCATCGTTAGCAGCAGCGACGACGTAATATGGCGTTATTTAATTGTGACGTTATATGTTACTCTTTTCCCGGAAAAATTACGCAATTTCAAGATCTGTCATATATTTGGAGAAAACAAAAACTGCCATAGAATTGATTTGTTTGGCGTTTGTAACGTCATATTTGCCATAGATTAGGAATCTGCCATAGATTTGGAACCCGCCATAGATTTGAGTCCTACAGATATACTAAACTTAGTCCTATGTGCCCATTTTTACATTTTTACGATCCCATTACGTATAATCCACAACAAATACTTCAGTCAGTGATTGAACTTTAGCTTCTTATTGACTTTCGTGTTTGATGTGGAAATTTACCGTGACCCTGAAAACATATGACCTATACGATATGAACTTTGCTCATTGATGAAGGTTCTACGATGACCAATAGTTTTTACAGAAGGCATAATAGACAGCTACTGAACATTAGATTCCTGCCTTAGGACAGGTGCAAACAAATGCAGCGGGTTTAAACGTTTTAATAGGTACCAACCTTCACTCTTATCTGAAACAATAGTGTAACATCACAACATAGAAAGACACACTATAAAATATCAATTGAAATGGCTTAACTCAATCAAAAGACATATTAACACAAGTGAACATACACTGAACGAATAAATTTGATCTATGACACAATGTAAATACAAAATCAATAAAATAAGGGTTAGATGTTAAACAATTTCAGAAAAACAACCATAACCTTGAACAAAATGCCGCCAAATAGAATAATGTACACAGGTAAATGAAAATAATTTTGTCGTAAGGTATACAGTACAAATGGAGAACGGAAATATTTTTACAAAATAAATAATTTTGTTGTTCATAGTACGAGAACAGAAGTGAAAATTTATAGTCATACCAAACACTTATCAAAGCTGGTATATATTAAAAATAGAGAGACGAGATATAACACCAAATAAGTAAACATTAAATAACAAAAAAGCATTACAAATTGTATCAACAGGTCAAATTAACAAGAAAGTACGATTTGAGAGTACTCGCAGTTACAGAAAGCTAGTTCAAAGCCAAAACAATTAATAATAAAAAACTATGCATCAGAGACTAAAATCAACCAAAACACATCCCAGGGATTTAGTATTTTAACGTCATGGACAGTCAAAAACTATTGAAAATCAAGGTACAAGTCTTAAACCAACTGATATACAAAATGCATCATTCGTTTGCGAGAGAATGGTGTGCGCTCTTATTCTGATATAAAAACATCTTTCAATTACATTGAAAAAATAATTAAATTGGAACTACATTATAACATACCTTTTGTACTCAGTACAATCACCAAAATTAGTTGATTTGACATAAAATACATTGAAAAACTAAATATACCAATAATATTGAGTAAATTCCATTTCATATTTTTGCGATGTACAAATGTATCATACTAGTTTAAACTATACATTCTTTATTAACGAGGAAATTCAGAACTTTCACATGATTCATCGGATATGTTTCAGGAAACATTTAAAATACTTGTAAAATTATACATGCCTGCGAAATGTGCATAAAATTTTGTTTCTATGAACAAAAGATATTTTCTACATATTTAACATATATGGAGAGCCAAAAGTGTCATTATTCCAATGTTTGCAATTCTTTAATTGTATGTATGTAACTCTGTAATTTTGAAGTTCCAAATTTGCAATTCTTAATTTGTAACAGCGCAACTCGACGATTGGACGTAGGGAATTGCAGCTCGATCTATGCAACTACGTACAATATATGTAACATATAAATATGAACGTTAGTAATTTGTACATTTATAATATGATCGTTCGTATTTGTGAGATAAAATAGAAAATGGAAATGAGGAATATGTCAAAGAGACAACAACCAGACCAAAGAGCTGAAAACATGATGTATATTTGTAATTCGAAATTTGTAATATGTCGTCAACTGGCATCTTGCATATATGTTATTTGAAAATTGTATTCTTCAGTTGAATATTTGATAACCGACATTTAGCTGGAGTGAAGAAACCGGCAAAATTTGAATATCGATCGTTATGTTATTTTTTTTTTTATCATTCTGATTTCTCATTATGACAACAGATGGCGCCGCCGTCATTTGTCATTTAGGGCCTTTATAGCTGACTATGCGGTATGGTTTCGCTCATTGTTGAAGGCCGTATGGTAACATATAACTGTTAATTGCTGTGTCGTTAGGTCTCTTGTGGTTAGTTGTCTCATTAGCAATCATACCAGATTTTATTTGGTTAAAATCGCCAAATCATGATGATATAAAGAATAAAGGAGTGCTACCATTTAAACTAAAACAAAGAAAAAGGATTGCTGAAATACAAAAAAAAAAAAAAAAAAATACTACAAAGAAAAATGGCCTCCGAAAATAAATTGCAATGGTCCGCATGTCATCACGAGTCAAACTAGCATATTTATTGTATTTTTCTCACAAATTTTAATTTTATCACGTCATTTTTTTTTTGTATAAATTTGTTAAAAAGTAAACAGAAAAAAAAAAAAATAGCGAAAACAGAATAGAAAATATAATCTACAAAACATAAGCATAGTTTTGTTCTTTTATTTCTATATATAAATATTCCATCTGTAGGAGTTGTTTCTCCCGGAAACTCCGGCTTCCTCCACAAACAACATCAGTTTTATTTCCTGGTCGCCAGGAGATAGCAAATAGTGCTGAAAGTGGCGTAAAACACTAAAATATCGCTCAATCAATCAATATATATATATATATATTATAAATATTGATAGACCGAGTTTGGTAATGTCCGACTTTGTTAAAGGTCGAGTTATAAAGCAGCGAAACTTCAAACGGCGGCGCAGTCTGTTGTCATTATAAAAATGACGGCTTATTAGTGTCAGCTTATGATAATGTCGATTTACAAGTACACATGTATTCAACTGCAAAATGGACTTTTCAAATCACATCACTTGCAAGGTGTCAATTGACATATTACAAATTTCGTATAACAAAATATATATAATTTATCACAAATGTATGAATTAAAAAGTACATTATCTCAAATGAACAAATTACAAATTTAAAGTACATGTCATAAATGTTATTCCATGAAACAGAATATATTCTGGATTCTTCCATATTGGCATTATTTTGGTAGGTTTTTTTACATGTATATGAATTGGATTTTGAATAAAAAAAGCATATTCACCTGGAGAAAAGTGATATTTATCGCGCTAAACATCACGCGCATTTACGTATAACGTTATAGTTAAATGTTTGATGTACAAATGGTTTTGGTAAAAAAAATCAGTTAGTGAGTAGATATATTGTTTTCTCTTGGAACATAAAATAAAACAATTACTGTTTTTGTTTCGGTAAATATGTGGTTTAATTGACTTTTGAAAAACTGCTAATCTCCACTCAATAACAAAATGTTACAATTCGGAAAAGGACACCTTTCAGATAAATTCAACATTCAGATACCTAACCCGATACAACACATTATAAATACAGTACACTATAAAAAAAAGTTGTAAGTGAATGACAATGCAGGGCATGAATATATTCTCGTCGCTTACATTTCCTCAAGGGTACTATAATTAGTTTGAAACGTTGCCAGATTTTTGCACTATCTCATCTTTTCCTGAAACGACTATGAAACTGTTTTGCGGGATATTTGAATGTTAATAACTACAAAATGCATCAAATGCATCAAGAAATATAATGAAAAAAGAACACGACTAGCTTATTCAAAATTATGTGTAGTCGTTCCTTGCAGCCCGACTTCACCCTCACATATCATAAGCATAGTTTATCTTGGATGATCGTTATGATTTACTGCAATTACTTTCGACATGTTTTATTTGTTCCGTACTACGTTGCAACTACATTGTATTGTGTTTCATTGTATGTCTGTCTATTACTAAAAGTACCTATATTTCTATCATTTATTTTAAATTTCCGCTTTTGTGATATCAGACAAAATTAAAAAACTATTTATTTATTTACAAAATATTTGAACATTTCAAGTCTATATAAATCACTGTTCATATATGTTTTGCTATCGAATGAGTAGCTGTTTGCCCAGAACTTTGTTGAAGGTCCTCTTTGATTTACTAAGTGTGCATCTAAAACGCCTTGCAAAACTATTTCTACCAACAGATTGCCAAAGACAAAGATGGAGTCTATGAGAGACTAAGTACGAAGTGAAACAAATGCTATTTTTTAGATGAATTTGTTGATTTACTAATGACGTCCCTTTGATTGACCGATACTAGATATTGTTGACAATTAAAAAATGAAAGGTTTAAGGACACCATTATAGTCATGATGACTAATTTGAACCCAGTTGAACATTCAAAGGATCTTGAGTGTCACTTTATAAAAAGCAATTAAGAAAACAATATTTGCTTTCGATAGAAACCCTATTTTATACAGTTCTAGTCTAAAATATGAAAAAGAAGATGTGTTGTGATTGCCAAGGAGACAACTCTTCACAAGAGACCAAATGACACAGAAATTAACAACTATAGGTCACCGTACGGCCTTCAACAATGAGCAAAGCCCATACCGCATAGTCACCTATAAAAGTATGTTACTGAAATGACAACTTTTAATAAAATTGGAGGATTATTGTCTAAATTTGATCATTTTAACATTTTATTCATTCAATCAAAATTCAAGTATATAAGAAGCTTAATAAAATGTTATTCTCTACCCCACACACACACACACACACACACACACGTTATGAAGTGTTGTAATTGACAATCTTTATCTTGCAATGTTCTTAACTACTCCCCGTCGAAATTAATCATGTATTTCTCATTTATATCAGCATGCATGCTTTCTCTTTTATCTTTCACATTTTCATTTTCAAAGTTTAATGTTTGTCCTTTTCTCTTCCTCGTTGTATTTTTCATGGCAATGGTGGTCGGTTTTCGTCTACAGACTGCTTCTCTGTTCTTCAATAGTATTCCACAGATGACAATTAAAACTCCTCCAGCAGCAACACAGGCCATGAAGATTGTAACATTACTGTTACCATTTCCTGAAAATCATTAAAAAAAAGTTTTTATTTATCTATTGTGACATTCATATATATTATAATATATTAAAACAATTGCATATATATCAGTCTGTTTGTACTTTCTATTTTATAAGATGGTAAAATTCATAGAGGTTACAAGTATTAAATGCAGATGTAAAGTAATTACAGTTGACAGTTCATAAATGACAATGCCTAAATACGCAATGTACATGTATCTGTCTATATGTATTTATTGATACAATCGATGCTGCTAATCAGTTATACATGTTCCCGTCGCAGCCTACCCATGCTTCATTTAAGACAAGTTACTCTGAATCCCTGACATGTGGTTTTGTCTTGTTTTCAGCACAATTTAATAAGAACCATTGGTACCTGCTACTTATCATAATAGATTATTTTTACAGAGTAGGTTGCGAATTGATTCACTAATAAATATCTTTTTTTTTCGAGGAATATGCACATTTTCTAAAAACAGTAATTGTCCAGTTCATTTATAGTAGACAATATGATTGCACTCAGTTTGTTTATAAGGCTGAAGGTAGGAAGCCACCATGCAATCGACAAAACACCAGACATAAGACATCTATGGGCAGTAATAGTCCTCATATGATATGGCAACTCTTTGTTTTGCGTGTAAACAAGGTTCACCGACAGGAAGTGCCTTTTGGGAGACTTTTATTAAAGCTTCGTTAGCCTAAACAATCTTGAATTAAATCATGATTATCTTACCTGCAGTCTGACCGCCAGCGTTTGAAACCATCACTGCCTTGTCTAAATAAAAATAAATAGTATCTTTTTATATTTTATTGCATGAACACATAACTTATACTACATACAAACTACGTATATACAGTACTAAATGTCTCCCTTTGGTTCATTAGAGAATGTATAAAGGATGAGGTTATTATCATACTGTCTTTTCTAATACCAGTATTCTTATGGAATAGAAAAGGTTAACTTAACGCTAACTTTAGTCTAAAGCATTACTAAACAATGTTTAGTTTTTAAAAGTTGCACACAATGTATTGGGTTTTGAACAAGGTCTTTTTCATGTACTTAATGTACTATTTATGACGTTACTGCTTGAAATTCCTTATGAAGTTAAGTAACTGAAAAAAAGATTAAGGTTGTGTACGTTGCGCTTCAAGTAACTGCAAACTATATTTTTTTTTTTTTTTACAAGGCATAATATGATTTGTTATGTGTTAATTTGTTATATTTTGCTATCTATTATACCTTTGTTTCATAGTTAAGTGTTTCTCTTAATTTATTTAATCAATATATAGTGTACGTTCGTTAATGTACTAATACCTTTTTAATCCTGTGATTTAGATTTAAAAGGGACGATATCTCCGGCAAAGAAGTTGATATATTGTAAAGACACCTATTTATTATCGAAAACTATGTTTTATCCTATATGTCTTTCAGTTATTTGTGTCGTTGGGTTGCTGCATCATTGACACATACCTTCATGCACTAAGTTCTATATACACGCGATTTACGGATTGGAGTATAAAAGTACGAAAAGCGCATATTTCAGAACATCAAATTGTTTATGATTAAATGATTAAGGCGTGGCTATACATACTTTGTTCTAATAATGGATGATGACAAAGGTTAAACAATTTGCGCTTTTCAAAATTATTAATGTCCCACTAATGTGGTATACATAAAACTTTTATTAAGATAATGTTCACAGTGTAGCAAGTTCTTCATATGGGATTTGTATTTCAGATGCATGCTTAAGAATTTATTGCTGTGAGATAGAATATCAGTGAGATTACAGACTTGAGAGTGTTTATATCTGATTGAATAGTGTTCCCATCCCGTTAATTCTTGAAGGGTACAAAACCTTGTTCCATACCTTCTTTGAAAGAGGTGACTGGGGTATAGAAATATGTTCAATTCTGGTTTCTTCCGACAGTAAAACCCGATCCAAAGTAGGATGTCCGTTGGCTGTATGGGATGTATAAATACGCAGCTACGTCCGGTCAGAATGAGGACGTTAAATCCGATTCCTCGTGTACAGAGTGTGTCCCGCTATCAGCACGTGAAAACCCTAGCAACAACTCTTTGAAGGGGCCTGTATGTAGCATAGTCTGCGGGTTGCAAGGCTAAATTGCTGTTCACTATCCGAAATAACCTGATTTTCTAGTGGCATTTCAAATTTCCCACCATTTATCCCGGTTGACCCTATTACAGGACCTCCCTATTGTATGCATTGTTAATTTGTTCTAGTTCTGAAGCTGCATGAAATATTTGCAATTGGACGTTAAGCAATCACCTATCAATCAATCAATCACATCTGAGAGGACGTACATATGTAGTTTCAAAGGAGTTGTGAGAACAAGGAACATGTTTTAGAAACCTAATTATGAAATGAATTCTTCCTTTTCTAACTGCATGGACAATACCGATTAATTGGTGGATTGTTAATTGCGTAACCTCAAGTGACAAGTTTGTAAAATAAAAATATATGAAATACCTCGTGTAAAGTGAAAGAACAGTTTTAACATGTAAGGGCCTATATTCTTAAAATATATATTTTGTACACGACGAAACTCAAAAATACTGGTACCCCACAAAATATAGGGCGGAAACCAAGTGCCTATATGTGTTAACAAGTTATAACCTTCACGCTTTCTCCTCTATCAATTTTTGAAAACATTTCAAATTCCGTTGAAAGTTTATTTGAATGGAGTTATAGTTATCTTCACTCATAAAGTATATTCACGCATGCGCTTTCCAACAACACTTACATGTAGTACTACTGCCAAAAGAGTCTACAGGAATGCATCCATTCACATTATCACACCTGTGTATGGAAAATAATAAATTTTAAATGAAACAAATCTTCCATGCATGTACTTGCAATATTTAGATTTATAAGCAATATTACATATACACACGTTATTTCACAAATGTGTGTTCCTTATGCTATAATTTTAGGCAGCAACCAAACGATACAAGAAACGAAAAGTTTTACTTCAACTTCGAATGCACGGTCTTAAACAATGCAACAGGCAAGTGTCCATAAAATGCATTTTGTATATCAAGCTCTTTACATCTTCCAAAGTCTTAAAATTTTAGTCTATACCATAGATCTGCCAACAACACAACATATCCAAAATAACCCAAGTACACAAAAGCTAAAACGAAGAAAACAAAATAGAAATTAAACACATCACATCACATAGATCAAACGTAAAATAATAACAAAATAGAAAACAACAACAAACAAACTGAATTATTTGATTATCAGATTTTTACTTCTGGGTTGTGAAACGTTCATAACCGCAAAAATATAAAATGTATAGCAACAAATTGTTTACTGCAAATATAATACGTTAGTTGTATGAATATGAACCTAAACAGCTGTGTGTTTATCTCATTAACAGTTTCTATGCTTTACAGGGTCGTCCTTACACCAGTTGGTAAGTTTTAC
The DNA here is from genome assembly GCA_017311375.1 of Mytilus coruscus. Taxonomy (NCBI): domain Eukaryota; kingdom Metazoa; phylum Mollusca; class Bivalvia; order Mytilida; family Mytilidae; genus Mytilus; species Mytilus coruscus. The sequence goes on from CM029597.1 coordinate 54,770,209, forward strand.
TGTGAAGTGAAGACTAAACATGCATAGCCTAGTAAGCTTAAACATGAACATGTATATGGTATAACGTGCTTACAATACACGGAGGTATTCAAAATAGAGTAACCAAAATTGAAGCAATTTCGTGACGATTCCAGTTTGGGGTTAGCTTTATTCGCTCTGTGTTGAAGATATCACTCTGACTTTTAGATGGCGAATAGTAATAAAAGCGCCGTATACATATAGATATAGGAAGATGTGGTGTGAGTGCCAATGAGACAACTCTCCATCCAAATAACAATTTATAAAAGTAAACCATTATAGGTCAATGTACGGCCTTCAACACGGAGCCTTGGCTCACACCGAACAAGCTATAAAGGGCCCCAAAAGTACTAGTGTAAAACCATTCAAACGGTAAAACCAACGTTCTAGTCTATATAAAAACGAGAAACGAGAAACACGTATAAATTACATAAACAAACGACAACTACTGTACATCAGATTCCTGACTTAGGACAGGTGCAAACATTTGCAGCGGGATTAAACGTTTTAATGGTACCAAACCTTCTCCTTTTTCTGAAACAATAGTATAACATCACAACATAGAAAACACACGAAAAAACATCAATTGGAAGGCTTAACTCAATCAAAAACGTAAATTAACACACTATGAATATGTAGGTTTTGCCCAGCGCGTTTACGTGTGCTTGTGCTGGTACAATTCAATTAAAATGGTGTTTCATTTCGATGTTTTTATGTTGTATCATACATGTATATAATTAAACAATTTTAGGAATTTTCCTTTTAATGTTTCTTTGGTTGGTGTTTAACGCTAATTTCCACACTATTGTGCTATTTCGTGGCGGTCAGATTTTTATTTGTGGAAGAAGCCGGAGTGCCCGGAGAGAACCACCGAACATCGGTAGAAAACTGACAATCCTAGTCAATTGAGAGTCGAAACGCATCTGCCACGTGCGGGGCTCCAATTCACAACCCCAGTGTTGACAGACTAGTGAAACAGTAGTTAGACTACTTAGACCATTCGGCCACCGAGGCCTTTTCGAGCGTATGGGTATCAGTAACCAAATGTTCTGCTACAAATGGACCGTTACTGCTGCTGGTGTAGTACCAGTCTCCGTATTTACTATGTATCATCAAGCTCAGTAGCCAGCGCGCAAGTCTCAATATAATTGATACATTTTATCATGTAATCGTCCATTTAGATATACAAACGCAGGTGTATTGAATAACTGAAGCGATAAACATGTAGGTATTCGTATATAGTCTCCTGTTCTCTTAGTTCTTCTACGAGCTCGACAAGCCTCGTTTGTCTTCCTGTTTCTAAAACGCGTACAAATAATAAAAATCATATTTTCCCTACATTGCACAATGTATAAATATTTTATATGTCTCTGTTTATTGCTGGTTAACAAAGATCAGAGTAAAATATTCCTTCGCTTTACGGATGTTTCCAATTAAAATATTTCAAACTTTATTCACACAAAATCTATTTCCATATTTGTTTTCCGATCTACTATATGATTATATAATATACAAATTATATTTAGTAATTATTTTGAGACCTTTCCGTGCTTTTACAACTGCATTTCTCTGCGCATTTTCTTCCATATTGTTCGTCCACGCATTTTGTACAGTTTTCTCCTTCGAAAAGTGACCAATCGGACATTCTGAAAGAATAATTTAAATTTTCTTTTGATGATGCGGTATTATTTGAGAACCAAAACAAATCACGGTCTTATTTTCTTTAGTGATTTTCTTTAGTGATATTGGATGCAAATGTTGTTTCATTTCTTATTTTTATTAAGTAACACGATCTTGTTAGATCAGTTTGATTTGTATAATGTGTTACCCTGTTCTTCTGAGAATGCAAAACATTATTTCATTTTTCTTTTACAGTTTACTTCACCCAGGCAGTTAACAGAACATACACTATCCTAGTATCAGTTTCGATTGAATACTTTTCTAGGTTTTAGTCAATCCTTTAATACAACATCTTCACACTGACTGTCTTATTAATCTGTCAGTGGTAAATATGAAGTAATGGACATCCTATCGATATTTTTATTTTGGCATTCCACAAGGTTGTGTTTTCTTCAACTGTTTATGACGTCTTAACATCCATTGGATGTGTACTTATTGATATATTACCTTGGAAACATGATTTTTCTATTCGTTGTTATTGGATTTGAACTAGCTTTCAGTAACTGCAAGTACTATCTGATCGGTACTTTGTGTCTTTCGTGTTTTTGTTAGTTGTTTTTGTGCTTTGTATCGATCTGATGAGTATATATTAAAATAAGGAGATATGGTATGGTTGCCAATGAAACAACTATCCAGCAGATTTCAAATGACGAAAATCACCAAATATAGGTCACCATACGGCCTTCAGTAATGAGAACTACTCATACCATATAGTCGGCTGTAATAGGCCACGACATAAAAATATAATAACAACTCAAACGAGAAAACTGACGGCATAATAATATAAAACACTAGAATTTACGAAAACAAATGTAACAGACATAAACCAACGGTAACCGCATGCTCCTGACTTTGGGCAGACACATAACGAATGTAGCGGAGTTAAACACGTGTATCTTAGCATTTATGTAACTTCATACGAGTTTTCATTACTGAACACAAGTCTGGCTTCATACTTAACGATTCGACAAGAAATCAACTTTTACGTTTATTGCTAATGGACTTAATAATGCTCCAGACGATGGAAGCGATATAAGATTTATTATTTTCTATATCAGTAAAGCTTTCGACCGTGTGTGGCATAAAGGATAGCTCTATAGGCTGCAAAGGATGGACGCTGCTGGTGACCTGCTATGGCTAAAATATTACATGTACCTATACAATATAAAACAGAGGGTTGTAATAGATGTGATAGCATCTTCCTGGGCTGATGTAAATGCTGGAATACCGCAAGGCTCGATTATTGGTCCCTTGCTGTTCCTCGTTTACATCAATAACAGTATAAACGAAGTCAGCTATATTGTTACTGTATTGAGTTGTTCGCGAAAATGTATCTTTGCAGTTGTAGATAAGCCACTAGTTTTGTCGGTATCTTTAAACAGCAACATGAGCAAAATAAAAGTCATCGGATAACGAGTTGGTGAACCTTAATTCGTCAAAGAAAGAATCCCTTATGTTCTCAAGGAAGAGCGAACACGATTATCACCCACCTTTAAATATGAATGACGTCATATAAAAATGTCCAGGCATATAAGCAATTAGAATTAATCTTCTAGAGTGACGGTATATGGAGTCATCACATTGAAACGAATTTTAAAAGAAACTACCACCTCTGAACTTACTATGTCGCTAGAGTTTAGACTTGACAGAAGAAGATCTCCTGAAAATATGTAGTTTAGCTGCGTACGTCCATTGCTTTATTATATCTGGGAAAATTGTCCTTAGTATTCAAAAATAAAATAAGCTTGGACAAATAAATTACTACTATTGCATGCAAGGTCATGGATAAAGTAACTGTCAGTTTTATTTCTTTTCTTTTTCTTTAATTGTAAAACTTTTGTTTGTCTTGCCTGTTAAAATGGAAGATAAACGATCGCATTTACGGTATGTAGTACTTTTGAGATGGAACTATATTTGTAGACAACGAACAGGTTATGGAATGCCCATATGGAAATTAATTCCTTTAATTTCTTTCAGTTTACGTATTATATATAATTGTTAAATATCTAAATACTTCCAGAAGTCGATATTTATAAGAACTGTTCTATTTAATTTGTCTGGGAGAATGTCCCGTTTTCAAGATGCATAATTTTGCATATTTGATTTCTTTCGTTCTATTTCATTATTTATAGTAATCGTTAAATTTCTATATATATTTAATCATACTTTTATTTGTTCTTGTTTCAGTTTACATTATTTCACTAATCACAGAGTTTTTAATAGATCATTTCTTGGTTCTATGTTTATGGAAGCATTAACCCTTTTTATAACTTTCATTTTAAATGTTAAAAGACGCACACCTTGCAGAAGACTAATAGTTCCTTTTATAATTGATTAAGTAAACGCGGACCTCGAAGATACAAGATACAAGATACAAGATATTTTATTGTGCCAATCACGGCGCCCAGTACTGAGCAGAATAATCATTGTAATTACAAAACAAACTATACAATACAACATAATATTTGAACAAAATAAAATAACAAAATAATTGGTTATTAATGATTCGTATGATTGTTATAAAATAAGGTGTATTACAAACTGAATGTAGTAAAATATAATAATGTAATGAAGACACCCATTAACTTGCCTATTTGAAACAATATCAAATATAAACAAAAACCGTTATTTTATCATAATATTCGATAGTTTCTTACAACACACAACACTTCATCGAACGCAAGTCATCTCATGAATATTATTGATGGCTCATGAATATTATTGAAGGCTGGCCTCATGAATATTATCGTCGGCTGTTATCGACGGCTAGCTTCACTCTAGTTTGCCTGTATCGTAAATGGTGCAACAAAACTCAGTCTACGTTAACTTTTGAAGAGTGTGGATTGACACTCTCTAAAAAGTACAGGCAAGCATAATTTTGTACTTTTACATTATATTGTTAATGGAAAGATCCCATGTTTTTAAACGATATTCTGCCTTTTCGGTTTAGAAATATACACCAGTGTACACTTCGTAACGCCAATAATTTTAGTCGGTTCCTTATCGTACTGCTTATTAGTTGAATAGTGTTTTCCATGAACAGTTCGACTTTGGAATAACGATTGATCGACGGGCGCAGGACATTTTAGCGAAAAATTTAAAACTTATAAGAAACATTTTAGTGCAGACATTATAGCCGATTTAAGCGCTATAGTATTTCGTTCAACTATTTTCGATGCTTAATTTTAGCGAAAACTTACCTATTTGAATAACACTCAGCATACTGACGCCGTGAACGGAAATGTATTCTGGCCTAATGTTTAACATGTTTGCATTTACAATTTGGTTAATCATGAAAATAAGTGTTGTTGAAACAAACAGAGGAAATGAAAGTGATGTTTGTGATGGATAACGTCACCCATCATTTGACGTTAACTCGATACTGTAATAATCAAAATAATTACAAACCGCAACATATATTGAAATAAGAAGTCTCGATATAAAACATGCAACTTAATCTAGACAAGACAAAGGAAAGAACAGTTCCAATCATAATTTTAAGAACATAATTGTATAGAGGGTATATCAAAAGCTCATAACGTACGATTACTGGTACATAAATTGACAATTAAACGTAGAGTTTTAGTGAGTGTATTTTATGGACATGATATTTTTATATTGTACTGTCTTGATAATATTAAATTAATCTTTCTATACACTATAAATACATTTCTGTCGCTAAAATGGGCATTGACGATTTCAATTTTCGCTAATATGGGTAAAAGTCTGACGCTAAAATGGGCTATAATTTGACGCTAAAACGTCCGATTTTGTTCGCTAACATTTCCTTTTAATGCGCTCAAATGTCCTCCGCAGTGACCAAGTTGACTATTTTCCCGATCAAGAAAGTAAGTTATAGTTACAAAATTTAGACAACGACACAAACAATAATTTGAACTACAAAATAATGTATATATCTGATATCCAACATCGTCGAAGATCGTGAGGTCATAACTTTTCTTAAGAAAGGACCGAAATATCGTCCTCCATCTAAAATAGATTGGAAACAGTGTCGTCAGGTTATTAAAGACGCTCTGTCTGTCTACTGTAAAATTGGTGTAAACGTGAAAATCTGATAAAAATCTCTAGACAGTTATTTGAATAAAATTATGAATACTGTTAATATTCGTATATCTCATTTTGAAAACAATTCTGAAATTAGTAATAGGGTCCATGATATTCCCATTTCCAGAATAAAAAATAAACTCCAAGTACTCGCAAAGCGGTTTGTGTTCGTACCGGCAGACAAAGCAGCAAATAATGTAGTGGTGGTGTGACGCATATACTACACGGAAGTTCTCCAAAACGAAATTACAAATTCATCTACATTCAGGTCCGTACGCTCCACAGAGAGTCAAATTGTAAACAAGCATATCACTGCCACTACCCAGCTTAAAGCCTCTTCCGAACATTTGAAAGTCCCTACTATGTACTGGTTACCTAAATTGCACAAAAAAACATTTAAATTCCGTTTCATCTCCGCATCTAGTAAGTGTTCTACTACCAATCTATCAGTTCTTCTAACTACCTCTCTTACTACTATCAAAGAACTTGATATTAACTTTTGTAATAAAGCTTATGAAAATAATGGTATTAATTATTTTTGGAGTGTTAAAAATTCTTTAGAGGTTTTAGAAAAATACATGCTTTTGATGGTCCTTTTAAATCTGTTGTTAGTTATGATTTTTCTACTCTCTATACTACACTTCCACACAATCTTATCAAGAAAAAGTTTTCATATTTAATTAAATGGTCTTTTGAAAATCTCATTACAAATTTATTTGCTGTAACTCGTTTAAAGCCTTTTTCTGTAACGAAAAAGGAAAGTATGCTAGATACACTTACTGGAAATGTGAAGATATGATTGAAGCTTTAAATTTTCTCCTGGACAACATATACATGTATGTACGTTTCGGCGATAAAGTGTATCGACAAGTAGTAGGTATTCCTATGGGCACTAACTGCGCCCCTTTAATAGCAGATTTATTCCTGTATTGCTATGAATCTCAGTTTATGACCAAACTCAGTAAAGACACGTCATTGTTACATTTGGTTGATACATTCAACAATACCTTCCGTTATCTAGATGATATTTTTTCGTTAAATAATCCAGAGTTCTCTAAATATACTACCGAAATTTACCCAATAGAACTTACTTTAACTAAATCTAACATAAACAGCAGTAGTTGTCCTTTTCTGGACTTGGACATTTCAATCTCTAAAGGAAAACTCCATACGAAAATTTACGACAAAAGAGACGATTTTCATTCCCTATTGTTAAATTTCCTTTTTAGACGGCGATGTTCCTTTGGTTCCATCATACGGTGTGTATATATCCCAACTCGTTCGTTATACCCGTGTGTGTAGTGATGTTATAGATTTTAACGAACGTAATCAATGCATCACTAGTTAATTATTAAGTCAGGATTTCGTTACCATAAATTACGTAAAACTTTTGCTAAGTTCTTTCATAGATACAAAGATTTGATTAATTTGACTGTACCTGTAGAAAACTGATTAAAAACGGTATTTCACATCCTAAATTTTACGGTAATATTGTACTTAAAGCGCGGAAATCACTATGTGATCCGTGTAAACTCATCAAACCTTTAAATAAACTTATTAGTTCAGGTTATCTTACCAATGTTGTAATTAGATCTTTGAATATAGTTTACAATTGGCACTAATATCGATTTTGTCATCAGCAAATTAAAACATAACTAAATTTGTATTCTTTTCAAACGGGATGTTTAAAGACACACCCACGTTCATTTTGATCTATAAAGAGGTTAAACTCCTAACTATCCTACTGTCTGTCGATACATTTATTTTGGCATTGCACAAGTCATGTCTTCTTTGACTGTCCATGACGTTAAAATACTAAATCCCTGGGATGTGTTTTAGTTGATTTTAGTCTCTGATGCATGATTTTTATTATTAATTGTTTTGGCTTTTAACTAGCTGTCAGTAACTGCGAGTACTCTCAAATCGTACTTTATTGTTTATTTGACCTGTTGATACTAATTGTAATGCTTTTTTGTTATTTAATCTTATTCAGGGTTATATCTGGTCTATATACCAGCTTTGATAAGTGTTTAGTACTAATATAAATTTCCACTTCGTACTATGAACATCAAAATTATTTATTGTTAAAATATTTCCTTTCTCTATTGTAACTGTACACGTATACCTAACAACAAAATTATTTTCATTTACCTGTGTTTAAAGTTATTGCAAATGGCTGATATTTTTGTTCGAGCATATTGTTTTTCTTAAATTGTTTAATATTTCATACCGATATAACATGTTACTTTTATTATTCTTCCTTAGTTTATTTATTTTGAATTTACATTGTATCATAGGTCAAATTTATTTGTTCAGTGTATGTTCAATGGTGTTAATATGTCCTTTGATTGAGTTAAGCTATTTCAGTTGATATTTTATAGTGTGTCTTTCTATGTTGTGATGTTACACTATTGTTTCAGAAAAAGGGTGAAGGTTTGGTACCATTAAAACGTTTAAACCCGCTGCATTTGTTTGCACCTGTCCTAAGTCAGGAATCTGATGTTCAGTAGTTGTCGTTTGTTGATGTGGTTCATAAGTGTTTCTCGTTTTATATAGATTAGACCGTTGGTTTTCCCGTTTGAATGGTTTTACACTAGTAATTTTGGGGCCCTTTATAGCTTACTATTCGGTGTGAGCCTAGGTTCCGTGTTGAAGACCGTACTTTGACCTATAATGGTTTACTTTTATAAATTTTGACTTGGATGGAGAGTTGTCTCATTGGCACTCATACCACATCTTCTTATATCTATTAAATATACCAAAAGTGTAAATATACATATTTGTAGAATTTTAGCCATCTTTTCAGATATGTATAATTTTTCTAGTGCATTTTAAACTTACCAACACATCTTTCGTCTATTTTATAATAATTGTTGCAGCAATGCTCACTGTAACAGGCTTGTTAATTTGTTCTGCCCTGAATTAAGAAAGATCTTCATTAGTTCCTAAATATTTAATTGCGATGAAAAAAGAAAACAATTGGACACATACGATAGCAGCTTATATTCAGTCCTCCCTTGAGTATAGAATAAATACATTATAAGGCGACATCGAAACATTTACAACAAAGCCTGATCATGATTATTTAAAAGCAATGGAAGTGCTAGTTACATGATATACATTGTGCCATACAGATTTAGAAGGGGAAAAGGATCTGTTTCACCTTCCTTGTCGAGAAACTGCATCGTTGTACTAATATCATATTGGCACGACATTATCAAACAATTCGAAGTAGACTTTACATCATAGGAACTTTGTTCACAGGATGTTCGGAAACCCGACACGTTTGGACTTTAAAACACTAAACATTTTTTTTAAATCTCCTTTGCTGGAAACTTTATATAAATTATTTTATGATTCTGCAATATGAGGCCTAATAATCAAGGAAACTTTTGAGTTATTACTAAAATTTACACCCAAATATATGATCTCATCGTCCTGCATTCTGAGAAACAGAATCAATCCACCAGTAGAGCTAGTGTTATTGTTCCAGGTTAGCACTGATAAAACCAATTTCATTTCAGGTCTTACTACGGTATCAATGGTACCCTTTAAGAATATATTTATTCAAAGGATCAATAAGTTTAAGCGGTTCTTACTTACAAACTGTAACTTTACATAAATATAAACAAAATTATCGTTAAATTATAATCTGATATCCCGATTTTTGTAATAATTGAATTTCTACAGGTGCAGCCAAACTTAAAAACGAAATCTTTGTATCTAAGAAAGATTTTAGAAAAAGTTTTTAATAATTTACCAGTTAACTTAAAACATTGATTACGTTCAATGGAAACAAAACGTCACTACAGACACGGGAGATCGAACGAGTTGGGAAATATACACACCGTAAGGATGGGTCAAAAGGAACATCACCGTCTAAAAAGGAAGATTAACAATACCGAACGAAAAATCGTCTTTTTGTTGTAATTTTGTTTTGACTTTCTGTTTGAACATATCCAAATCTGGAAAAGACAATTATAGCTGTGAATATAAATTTATTAAAAGTATGTTCCTTTTGGTTAAATTTCCGCAGCATAATTAGAGAATTCTTCATTATTCAAAGCTAAAATTCCATCAAGGCGACGGTTAGTGTAATTACATTTATCAATCAAATGGAATTTAAACGGATATCATTTACAGAAAGGCTGAATATTTACCTTAACCTCGTGACAAGAGAACAATGTGCATTGACCTATTGGTTTCAAGGATTCGCATATGATAAAACAAATTTCAAGGGGTCTCATTGTAAGGGGGTCCTGATCCCGGATCCCGCTTATTGTTTTGTCAGAATCCCGTATCCCGCTTATCATTGTAATAATAGCGCTTGTAATTTCACGTGTCCCGCCCGACTTCGTTTCCCGTTTTCACGCAAAATAATTTGACTTTTCACGTGTCACGCTTACAAAAATCGGCCAATCCCGCATCACGCTTACACCCCAATGAGACCTACTTTCAACTGCCTCAAACATGCTCGACTTTTGCTCTCAATGTGAACTTAAAATGCTTCCGGTGATGAAAATTTTGACATTTAAAGGTAAAACTGTCCATCAAGGTACCAAAACCAACGAAAAACAATAAGATCAGACTGTATCAGACTCCATGTGTTTCTTGCAAAGGAATGAGCAACAGTTTTCTTTTTCGAATTTTGACGATACAAATTTTCAAAACGCTCTGACTAAAACCCATCTCCCGATTCAAACAGAAACGGATCGTTTAAAAATAAATATTCAAAATATCAGAAACGAAATATCTCTGCGTGAAAAAGATTGTCGTAAGCAATTAAGCAAGCAAGTAAAGTGTTAACAGTGAGGATTTTCGAACGATAGAACACGAACCCCGTATTGCTACAATCAAGGATTTCCCGCGAACTGTGCCGGTGTTACTGTTTTATGGACTCCCATGTGCAACATTGTTTTATATTATATTATTGATTTAGTTTGGATTCAACAATAGAACATTTTAAGTACATCTTGTGTATTGCTATTTATTATAAATCTACCGCTAGTCCCCGTGTTGTAAATTATAATAAGTATTAGATACAATACAAAGGTAACAAAGAAACAGGCCGGTAACAACCGTTGCCGGATAGTTTTCTGCACGAGTAGTCAGGTCAAGGTCCGAGGCGCTGACTTCAATCAGGTTGTTTCCGGCCTATTTTTGTTACCTTTGTTTTGTATCTGACTTGTACGACGTTTCAGGAAGGAAGTAGTACATTTTGCATTTAGAAGAGGTAGCAAAACTAAACATATTAGAAACTTCAATGGCCATATACCAGTTAATGTAAGTTACAGTTTAAACACATTTTTTTTCACTTCCTTAAGCCGAGAATTTTTTCTAAAAATTTCAAGAATTTAATAACTTTATAAAAAAGAACCATTTCAAGGAAAAGATGAATGTTGTTTACATTTGAGACTTTTAGAATGCAACTTCTCTAGTAAGTAATTTATAAAAAACCAGAGCTACCATTTGATTTTTTATTGTGGAAAACGGAATGGAAAGCGGGTTGGGGTTAATCCATTTAAAATAAACAGAACTGATATTAAGTGAATGAAATGTTATGAAAACTGGATTTTGTCTTGTTATTTGATATATATATATATAGGCATATATTTTGGATTTTTTAATAGTTCATACATATAGGTTTTTTTATATGTCTCTGATAGTGTTGATCAGGATTTAACACGTGTCACTATATGATCCAATCGCAGCTACCGTTCAAAATTGATGACATTAGTTGAATGATTTTTCTTCACGATTTGCTGCATATTTGAACATGTATTACATGGACACTTTTATTTATAGGATCAATCGTGCATTGGTGAGTTGATAGATTTTATCTTTTGATTAGATTTGATTTTTTATATATATTTCCTGTCTTTTCATTGAAATATAAACGTTGGTACCAGCATTTCTTTACTTTCAGCATTGTCCAGAATACTATTCATGTCCATATGTTGAAGAAAAAACACTTACGGACCGACCATTTACCTTCAAAAGGGGTATCTTCTTTTCTGAGTAAGAACATTATTTATTTTTTCAACGCTATCACCCAACTATTTTCATTTTTCGAAATTAGACGATTATATACGGTATACGGAAAATCGGGAATCAGAACATTATTTTGTCATCTGCTTGACCACAATATATTTTTCTCATAAAATTGGGTATCAAAATATTTTTAGAAAAAGACATACCCCCTTTTTTAAAGTTAAATGGTCAATCCCTTAGTGTACTGATATGAATAGTAATTTACTGGAATTGTTTGAAATATAGTTATTGATGCTAACGTAAATATTTTAATCAAAAGACAGGAAATATGTCGGTGAAACAAAAGTTCAAATCTAATTGAAATTTAAAGTGCCCTTGAACTCTGATCATGCACGAGTGATTCTATTCATAATAAAGTGTCCGTGTAACAACTAAAAAGTGTCCGTGTATCATCTAAAAGTGTCTGTGTAACACCCGTTAATGTACTGTTTTTCTATAGCTCTGTTGGGGTAAAGTCGTACAAGCACTATAAAACATAGAAAAGACACGTCAAGCGTTAACAAAATTCGTGTTGCTCAGTCTTTGGTTTTCTATGTTGTGTTTTGTGTACTGTTGTTTGTTTATTTGTCTTTTTCTTTTTAGCCATGGCGTTGTCAGTTTATTTTCGACTTATGAGTTTGAATGTCCCTTTGGTATCCTTCGCCTCTTTTTAATTAATAATACACTAAAATCGGGACAGTGTTTTTTTTTTTTATTAAAGAATTAATAAGGATATAAGTAAACTCGTAGGTAATAAAAATCAGAGTTGACGGTCTTCTTTAAAAAAGTTAATATTACATTAATTGTAATTCTTATTTTAGGATAATGTACATTGTTACTAACCATGAAATATCATACTTAATTTGGTTTTAAACTTCGATCATTGTAAAAGTAATTTTTAGACTAAAAGTATAACATACCTTGTTTTATTTTCACAAACTCCAAGAGGAATACCTTTTAAATTAACTTGTACAGTAGTGAAAATAATAAAAATGTTTTAAGTAATATCCATTCCATGGTTTTCTGAAAAAATATAAAATTAATACAAAATCAAGGAAATAAAACAAAGAATACTTGTCAATCATTGGACGAACATGCGGAAACAGTTTAATATATAAACATGAGTATGAAGTGTACTTATATAAAGTACAGGTACTTCCGGTCATGAAATCTTTTGTCAAAACTCAAATTGTATTAATTTTGAGACATGTGCCCCATTTAACAAAATAATATATTCATATTTTCCAAATGCATTTTTGTTTTTAAAATACTAATATGAATATGATAAATATACATAGATATAGGATTTTCTTCGTTAAACAAGATTTTAATGGACTGTAGAAAATGTGCACGACTTTTATATAATTAAACATCTACGTTAACTTGTGCTGCTATAAATAACCACGAGGATAAGTGCAAATACAAACTTATTACATAAAATGACACACCAATGTGAATTGAGAAAGCATCCTTAAGCACTATATATATGCTCATCATTGTTACAAGTATATCAAAGGTGCAATTAAACTGGAACTCATACGCACTATCATGTATGTACCATAAACAGGTGTTTTGAAACCTACATAACGGAATTATACAACGAAATAAATAATATATGGCCAATGTCAGAAAAATATATCTACTTTTTGTATGAGGCCTAGAAAAGGGAAGGTGAGGCTTACCGAGCCCTTCAACAGTTTCGTGCCGAATACAAAAAATATTGATATTTTCTGACATTGATCTAAAATATTGTTTTATACTGCAGCTAACATGCAATTATAGCTATTTAACTGTAAACACACAAAAAAAAGTATTTCCCACCCTGAACGATCCCCAGATTGTGAAGAAAAGTGATGCAATATGACATCAACATTGCACGAAATATCGCTGTGTTACTACATTTGGTTAATAAGACAACCAAAATTATTATACTTCACGTTAAATTGTCAGATTTTGATTAGTTAATACAAGTGAGACAATTTAATCTATCTCATGGCTCAGCGAGAGACATTTTTTTAAATGTCACCGTCTCGTGCAGACCAATCAAAATTTATAAATAGAATGATAATGCATTGAAATTTCAAAGACAATGCTCGAGGTCTACTTTTGGCCTCAGACCATCTTTCATAGACTGTCAACATAAATAAATAGACACTAAAGAGCATGTTTCACTAACCTAGGTCAGTATGCATCTGCATCAATAGACACTCTCCAACATTGCAGACTTGAATAATATTCATGACTAAGTTCTCTGTTTTGTTGAAAAAGTATTGCTGATCATTTTTCTGTTTACAATTTCTCTCTGATGTCTTTTGTGTTACAGTAAATATACCGTTATAATTAAACAATAACCCCAAGTAAACAAATTTATTACAGTCGTACTTTTATTATTTTACCTTTTAAATACCATTTTCGTTATTTTCATTTTACCTCTATTACGAAAAATAACAATTTTGTCTTACTTATATTTATATGTAGCCCATACTGTGATGAACACTCATTCACAGTATCTATCATTTTTATAACTCGATAATATTTTCACTAAAAGAACTGTATCGTCTGCGTACATAAAAGATATAGATTGAACATTCTGACTTCATATGGCTCAATACCCTGTTTGATTAATTCGATTTCTATATCATTTACGTAGAAAGAATACAAAAAGGGATAGTGACTCCTTGCATCAATCCTGCATTACAGCTAAAAAACTCTGAAACTGACCATCCAACTTAACACATGTTTTAATTTAGAATACATAGATTTAATTAAACACAATAGATTACCAGTTATTCCACACTTTAGCATTTTTGCCATAAAATAAGATGTGAAACACTGTCAAAACTGTAACATAATCAACAAAGCAGCAATATAACCGTCCTTTGTACCATATCCCGGAATGAAACCGAATTGCGCATCGGTCAAGATACTGTTTTCTTTACACCATTTCATCAATCATTATCTTGTATGTATCACGGATGTAAATAACTTTCCAACATGAGAAACCAGTGATATTCCTCTATAGTTACCCGTAACGTTCACTGAGCCTTTCTTGAATAATGGAACTAATACACTAGTAGACATTTGCGGAAACTGTCATACACCTACGATTAGGATTGCAATTACACTTTCAGGTAGCATTTAAATCTTGGGTCGTCTCAAAGCGTAAATATAAACCGTCGTTCCAAACAAAATTCTAACTCATATTATGTTTTTCTATTGTTGAACAACAGGGTTTTTAAGAAATATAAGAAGTAATATGTCCAGGTTCAACATGCTGTTAATGTACGGAGTATGATAGAATGGACAAACATAATTCAATAAATTTTACACGAGACATAAAAAATGTATTGTCGTTGGCTAGGTTGAGACAATTAGAAATTAATTTCGACAAGACTTAGTGTAAAGAAAGGACGATCAACTAAGGAGTGTGTGACAATATATAATGTTGATGCTAAGACATATAGTTTCCATATTTTTTTTAAATTAAGAAAATGAGGGGATACAGAAGTTGGGTGCTTAAGAACTATTTATTCTTTATGGCAATATATTTTTTTATTATCTTTTATTTTTTCTGAATTGGGAAAACACTTTTGTCCACGTTTTGATATAAAAAATCAACAATATACGAAAAAAACACAACATTGTTATCAATGAACATCTTGGTATCGAATATATAATTAAAATATTCGTCAGACTCTGTTGAAATGCAAAACAGGAGTACTCAAATAGACGGATTTGACGCCGGATTAGCTACAGATACGATCCGGCATCGTTCGTGGCAATCTGTATTAGTCCGTAGATTTCCGTATTATAGCCGTAGTCATACGTTGTAGTACTTGTATATCCGGGACAATTTTTAACATGCGCAAAATTTTACCACGATTCAAACAACCGTAGTATATCCTTTACTAAACCGTATTCAAACGTACTGATCCGTTTTAGTCCCTATTAAAACCGTATTAATCCGTACTTATTCGTAGGCCCGAAGGATTTCTACGGTTAGTTCCGGAGAACTACGTACTAGTACAGTTACACCACGTATTTGTTAAGGATACAATACGATTTGTAACGAATTTGTCACGGAAAGGCACGATTTCATTACGTTGCAATACGGATAGCTAGGGATCAACCAGGGTTCTCAAAGCTTTTTACGGTTTACTACGTTACAACACGACAAAATACGGAATATTACTGCCCACGACAAACTGGCATCAGGCTTCTGTATAAATACCCTACTTATAGGGCCCAACGTAGTCTGTGTCTTGCCGTAGAGGTATACATAACATTATCCAACATGAACAATCAACAACTGATGCTTGCAATTAATTGACTGGAATTGGATATTGATATGGCACAAAATGCCAGGGCCGCAGTGGTATATTATATTTATTATTATTTAGTGGTCGAGCTACTTGATGACAGACGTAGAGGTGACCGGAGGCAGAGGAGATGGTGGACTAGGGACTGGCTTCTCCGAAGACTTATCCATGGCCAGTATGAGGCCCTCATGGCTGAACTTTGTGCGGAAAATCCAGCTGCATTTAAGAACTTTGTAAGAATAGACCCAAATATGATTCAAGAACTGCTACATGTCGTTGGTCCGAGGATTACGAAGAACACCACCTGGTGCAGACAGACCGATAAATAATTTAATAAAACAAACAAAAAATCATCGATTCACTGCCATAAAGAAATGATAAATCACAAGCTTAATTAGAAATGATTGACGGCTTAGAAAATGTGGCGATTCGTACTATTCCGTATCAGACCGTTCTTATTCGTACTAACCCTTACTTATACCGTAGCAAACCGCTGTTTATCCGCAGTACATACGCCCCGACACGTGTCGTTGCGTATTAAACCGTGTCATTTCCGTATTAAACCGTGTCGTACCGTAAGAATCCGTACATGTATATATAAAAATTTAACAGAACACAATTCATGTTTTATATTTAAAAACATACACGCTAAACGAAACTATGCATGACAAGAAACGACGTACGCTAAACGATACGATATACGCTAAACGAAACGATGTACGCTAAACGATACGGTATACGCTAATGAAACGATGTACGCAAAACCATACGATGTACGACAAAGGGCGCTTATGTTATCGTTTATGGTATGGTTTATGGTACATGGTTTCGTTCGTACATCATTCGTTCAGCGTCCGTACAACGTTCGGTCAGCGTTTCGTTTGCATTCGTACACCGTTCGGGAAGCGTACGTACATCGTACGGGCATCGTCCGTACATGGTTCGGGCATCGTTCGTATTGCTAACTTTTACGTTACACGGACTGTATCACTCATGTCGCCAAATGACCCCTTTCCTACTTCATCCTTGGTAGATACGTCAAAGCCCGTAGTCACACCGTTGTGCATCCGTATCGGATCCGTATCAGACTACGGAAACTGCATTTCCGGGATCATCCGTGAGATTTAATCCGTAGTGGACCGGCGAGGTGATCCGTGAATGTGTGACCTAGGGAGCAGTTTCGGATACAAAATGTAATCATGAAAACGAATGACATTGATATTTCAAAAGCATTGCGCTACGAAGGGCCTAATAATTATATTGTGCTACTTGCTTAGCGCATATTCCCTGATTTTCAAGTGCACCATTTGTAGAGTATCATGTGAACGATTTTTTTTGCTGATTTTGCTATGCTAAAATAAGGTAAGAGACAATTTCGGATCTATAAAAAGATTATAACCTTATACAAGACAACAGATTGTTCGAAAACCCCAGGGTATGCAAAGGAAGTCTAAAAATCAAATAGACTTATTACACACTATAAGGGTAAAGCTTGAACACGCCATCGGAGAATTAAAAAAATACAAAGTTATGAGGATTTTTTGGTTACATATCCAATACAGTGATACACATCTGTTGTGACCATTTGCGCTGCATTAGTGTGTCTTCGAAAAATTTTATTTACATAACAAACAAAACATCATTTGGCTTTACTAGGTATCTCTTTTGTTGCTTTTTTAAATCTTGAGATGACCCCTTGTTTTTTGTCAACTGTAATCGTAAGTCTAAGTGTAATCCTAGGTATAGACGTAGTTTCCGCAAATGTCTACTAACCCATACTACTGGAAACCATCCTGTACATAATATAACATAAAAAAACTTGCATAGTAACGGCAAAAGGACAGTTTTACATTCTTCAATAAATTCGTTTAAAATAGTGCCATATCCTGGTGCTTTTCACTTTTCAGCTTTTTCACACATATATTTATAATTTCTTGTTCGGTAAATGGGCGATCCAATTCTGCATAAACCACATCATAGTTGTCATCATTTACTTGTCCATCTATTATATTGTCTTTCAATACCAATTTATTGATATGTACGGCAAAGTCATCTAATGATGAATTACTATTACATGTAAGTGTTTTAATTTCTTTTTTCTAAATTTTCTGTAAAAGTATTTTGGTTTGGTTCTTCTCATCTAACTAAACTAAACTAAACTAAACTCCCTCTGGGTTTTGTAACGCCTTTTAAAGTACTTTCCATACGCTTAAACCTTTGTTTTGAAATATTTAAGTAAAGTCTATTTTCCTCACTTTTACATATATTAAACTGTGATAATGCTCGTTTGTACGTCCGGTATAACTCTTTACATTCGTCACTTATCCACGGCTTATCACGGTTAAAACCAGTAACTCGAAATTCCGCTTTTTACCGTTACAATAATCACACTTTATAGTTTTATTACTTCTCTTTTGTGAATTTTTCGGAAATGTTTAATAAAATGTCGTTCGTTTCGGCCACAATATCGTCAATATTGTCTGTTTCATTCATACTGTTCACAAGATCACTTATTTCATCTGCATTTGCACAAAGGTCTTCACATCATCTTTAAACTCTTCATTCCAGTTATATGCATTATATTTTATAATTTTACATGAAAAAAATAATTTAAAGATAATCCTTTTAGTTTGAAATCAATAATTACAGGAGCGTGACATGAAAATGTATTAAAATTACCAATCATAAAGTTTTTACTATAGAAAAGATTCATGGGATAACAACATAAGTCAATTACGCTACAACCATTTCTATTTTGGAATGTAAATTTACCGCTGTTCTTCCCGAACTGTCCCTTACATACTCTTACCCCAGACGATTTACATAAGTCCAAAATTTTACGACCAAAAGTGTAAGTCGGCTTTATGTCCTCTGTTGTTCTCTCACCAGGTAAATCAGGTACGTAATCAATTAAACCACTAATATCACTTTGTAATGGAGTATTCAAAAATCGTGTCCTACAAAGTCGTTTGCTTTACCAATTCGTCCATTCAGGTCACCAATTACAGCAATGTTCCTAATGCACAATAATGTTCTATATGTTCCTGTAAAACTTCAAATACGTCACAGTCATATTTGCGATAAAATATATTTTTATCTGGTGGTACATTTATAGCACATAAATATAAATCTTTACAATCAGACATTATACTATTGCTTATTTCCAACCAAATCGTACTATCTGCACAACATTTTAAGACCCCAAGATACGAATTTAACCACTTTTATGAAAACAATGACACCGGATTCTTGCGGGTATTGTTGACTAATTCCGATATTTGTCCCTTTAGTTGTCTCGATGACTTTCGTACCATCTCGCGGTCACTGTACTTTGAAAATTTTACCACTATTGACCTAGGTCTATTTTCTCCGTCTCTTTTTTACCAAGTCTGTACGATTTTTCTAATTTAAAGTTCGCCTTATTCACAAAAGTCTAAAATTATGTCTAAACAGTTTTCTTTTTATGTTTTTCTTTTCTTCCCGATAGTACCTTCATCTGCACCACCCTGAGCCCCGTCCATCTCCATTTCAACATTTACGGCTTTTTTTATTCAATTGCAAAAACAAAAGGTTGTTACTTAGGTTTGCGCCTCAACACCTGCTAATCTTCCTTCACTGATTTACTGACAGTTTTGATACTTCAAAATTTTTGTCAAACTTTGAATTTTAGCTTTAATCGCTTTGTGTTCATCTTTAATGTCTGACATAAATTCAGCGCTATGTTCCAAAACACTTATTCTTTCTTTACATGTAATTATTTCAGTATCGACAGTGCTAAATTTATGTTCAAACTTATTTAATCTGTGTTCAATAGAATCCAATTCATTGAGTTCAATTTCAATATTGTCAACTTTACCACATAAAGTTTTAAGCATTAACTCAATATCACATGTATTTTGAAGCAGTTGTGGTGGTGGTGGGGAGGCGGGCTTGTGAAAGAATGTGGGTACTGCTGGAACTGTTGTATAGGCGTAAAAGGTAGGAAATATTTAGCGTACTCGACTGAATTGGAGTGTATTGATTGTAACCTTGATTCATGCTAGACATTTACGGAAAGTCTCGGTACCGACTGTTGACACCGACTCTGACAGGTAAAATGAAGGGGGTCGTCTCAAAATTAAAAAAAGTACTAAAAATTAGCTTTCAAAAGTAAAATTTTCAAATAACAGTTAAACAAGATTTTACACAACGATTTATTTAATCAAATAAGGTTTGCCTTCTGTTTACAAAACCGGCACAAGTCTTCACAATGTGTCTGAGTTTTGTCTTGGGTGCCTCCGCAATGTGTCTGAGTTTAGTGGCTTAGAAGAAAACTTTCATCCTGCATTTTATTTTTCAACAAATATCGAGTCTGACGTTTTTCTTACTTGAACTGGTCCCTTGATTTGTTACTTTATTGATACATGTGTACTGCCTTTTATTGCAAATTTCTTTTTCTTATCCACTCCCCCTTATCTAAAATAAAGATTACTCCCTAACCTTGATGTTCCCTTTATTTTCGTATCTGTAAAACAGGAAAATGTTT
The DNA here is from genome assembly GCA_017311375.1 of Mytilus coruscus. Taxonomy (NCBI): domain Eukaryota; kingdom Metazoa; phylum Mollusca; class Bivalvia; order Mytilida; family Mytilidae; genus Mytilus; species Mytilus coruscus. The sequence goes on from CM029597.1 coordinate 54,790,846, forward strand.
ATATCAGAAAACGGGATATGTTTATGTACATATGTATATATACATTTATATATAACTATGGCATTATAGATGCAGGAAAAAATCATTCAAAATAACGTATCTGGCTTCATATACATGTGCATGAGCTTGACGACATATCCGATTGAAATGTGCTGTTACGAAAACTCTGGATTCAAATTTTTATTCTTATTGTCGGTGGAGCGATAGTATGCTCCGTTTATGGACTCCTTATGAATCAAGTGCGCCGCTCAATTAACTTTTGAGACGACCCTGTAATTTTTGCTGTCAGAGTCGGAGTCAACAGTCGGAACCGAGACTTTCCGTAAATCTCTAGTAGTAGTGTGGTCGTAACTATTCGTTGGTGAACTACTGTTATTAAATGTACTCAACGTGTTTTTAGTAAACACTACCTTTTTTGGTCTCTCTTTCTATTAACTGTACTGTTTGTAAACAAATAACTGTCTGAAGTAGAATTTCCTGATGAATTATTTCCTGTGTCTGGCGTCGATCGCTTATGTTTTTATATTTTCGTTTTGGCATAACTTGTGTAAAATAGAACATCCAATAAAATCATAATAATGCTGTATGAATCCAATAAATACGATTTTTTCAAGAGAATTTGCAACAAGAAAAATTCCTGCCACCATACTGGCGCATGTGTAAAGGGCCCTTCTACGCCTTCTCTTTCTGAATCCGCCACTGATACACAAAGAACTTTAATCAAAAGAGGAAAATGAAGTCTAGATGTTTGTTTCTATTGATATAATATAATATAATAACAATAAGGTGTTGATCTAGAGACCTAGGAAATATGGGTGTTATTGACCAAAATGATAAAAATCCTGTTGGATGATTAAAAAAAGCAATTTCTTTTTTATAAATATCATGTGTCCAAAGCTCTTTTCTGGATTTATCTGTAACGAGTGTATACCTTTTAAATGTGGTGAGCGAAATGAGTCAAAATATTTTAACAATTTGAAATGTTTTAGGACCAGAATATTGATTTCCATTTGTGATAGGATTATTTATTTCCAACTTAATCGTGAGCAAAATATTCATTTCCAAAATCTGCCCTCAACAGAATCAAATAATCCTCCCTTGATAATTTACTAGTTAAACAGATACATGTACATGTATTACGTTCATTAAATCTATAACGTTACACAGACACGGGCATATCGGGCCGCGATAGCGAACGAGTTGGAATATATAGATGGGGCCAAAGAAACATCTCCTTCCAGTAAAGGAACATAACAGCAGGGAACAAAAAATCGTACCAAGTGTCATAAATTTTAGTATAGAGTTTCAAATGTACAATGTTGTAATACGTTTTTGGTATGATTTATTCATGTAGTTCGAGAAGTCTCGAACAACAGTGCTGTGCCTGCTTTTGAAATTTTGGTTGTTTTCTTAAATTAAAGGTCGGTCAATTTAAAACGTATCCAAAGTATCCGATACGTTGACGTATACGCATCTAGGGTAATATGCTTAAATAATTACTCCGACTCGATGTACAATAATATGTACCAATTCAAGTACACCTTCTAGAGTGCGCTTGACTATAGTGACTCAGCACTAGTTTGTTTGGATTGTACAGGTTGTTAAGGACTTTTTGTAAACAATAAACGCTAACACAACATGAATAATCTAGTGAGTACTTTATGTTTCAAATTTTAAAACGAAAGTCTCTGTAACAAAGTCTGTTGATTTTTGAAAAAATCGTAGCTTGATGCTGGGGTCGCCCCGCTATTCCGACACCCCATTAGTCAGATACCCTAATAGTCCGACACCCAATTGGTCCGACACCCCAATAGTCCGACAACCTATTAGTCCGACACGCCATTGGTCCGACACCCCAATAGTCCGACAGCCCATTAGTCCGACACCCCATTGGTCCGACACCCCAATAGTCCGACACAAGCTGTAATTGAAAATCTACTTCATACAAAGAAATGAAAAGACAGCACTTCCCAACTGGTACATGTATAAGGCAATCGACAACCTTGCAAATTTTGCTTTACAAATACAAAGTGTAACCTAGCTCTTTAAAAAAAAACTACGCTAAAAAGGAATTTGATTGATTGATTGCTGTTTTCTTTACTTCCAGTGTCAAATAATGCATGCATGATAAAGACGAAAACAAATTAATAATTATAGGTATGTCCTGTAATTAGGAATTGAGGGCGGAAAATGTTGACTGCCACGGGAAAATGAAGGTATATTGGAAAGGCATAGATATTTGGCCTGGCAACAGACTGTCATGAAATAGACGTTCTTTTATAATATATGTTCTAAATATGGAATGTTATTTTCACTGGAAAAATGTTACGTTACTTGTTCCTGACGAAATAAAAGATATATATAATATTTGTTCCAAAAGGAACAGATATCATAGGATTGTTTATAACAAAGTTTCCTGGGGACCTTCTGTAAGGAGGAACAAATATAGGTAAACAAGTGTGGGTACCACCTACGGACCTACCATATTGTTGCAAGGTTTCTTTAAGTGCAGAGAGCGTGCCACTCTCTCTACACGAGGCATCGATTTTAATGTCCTTTTTCGGACCGAACGTGGCTGCCTATTTATACATCCAGCGTAACCAAAGGACGCCGTTTACTTTATCGAAAAAAAGTTAACATATTTTTATACCCCAGTCATCCTTGGGGTGAGCAGAATTTGGAATTTGGTCGTAAAGAAACTGTCCAGACTGCAATATACTCTCCGAAACTGTCAAACTAAAAGATTTCATTAACAAACAAAAAAAAACTTATTGTATCCATTAGGCCAGCATGTTGGTTTCCATCTCCACCGAATTTCAATCTAAAGATCGAAACTTTATATAAAAAGAAAATGAAATCAAAATATCAATAGTGAAATTGAACAATCGATTGTATTTGATTCTTTATTGAATGCTTTATTACGGTTGTTAAACTCAATTAAAACGGATGGCATTTGCCGTCCGAATGGACTTACAGTGAATATTACTGCTTCATATTACCGCTCTTCATTCTGGTCGACCCCTATTACTGGATTTATTGTTAATTAGTTCTTATCCTGAACATGCATGAAATATTTGCCACTGGATGTAAAGACAGATGTATCACCCATTGCGTCTATGTTGTTGAAAAACGGCATGTTTGCCAGTTACGTTGCTTTCGCAGGAAATTTGAAATTTTAACCTGATTGAAACAATAGCCGAGAAAGGTAGTCGTTGATCGGGAAATCAATATACATGCTACTGACCGAAGAATCATTTAGGAAGGAAATGAATGCCTTTAAAAGGTATACAGTCACATAGAAATATTTTTAATGAAGGGTAGACTATTCGAAATCGCGACTTAGATCCTTATAGGGTTTTTCAGTATACTGATGTTGATAGTAAACTGCACATTGCTAGAAAACTACGAAATATTGATGTCTGATTAAAATAAATGGAGAATGTGTCCATGGCACACAGATGATGCCCATGCTTGCATATAACGTTATAAAGGAACATAACTAGAGAACTGTAAAAGTGACGCCACCCTAATTCGAACTTGATATGGTAATATGCATTGGGTATAAGTTTCATAACATTTGGTTATGGCAAACTAAAGTTAGAGAACGGAAACCAATTTTGGGACGGACGTACGTACATTGTACGGATGCTTAATGCCCCCTTCGCCTAACGGCGGGGGCATAAAATGTTGATCTGCATACCGAGTCCCTGTGCGGCGAACGCGTCAAAAACTGAAGAGTATTATTTGAAAGTGAGATAATCATTGAACCAGCTTACCCACTATTTGAAAAACAGAGTGTTCTGTCCTAATTTCACTCTTTCTTAAATATTGGTGCCCATATATATATACAAACTAAACTGGTGTTTTTCTTCAACTAATGGCATTATACTGTTACATTTTAGCTCCTATGCTCCCATTTTCAAAAAAAATATATTAAATTAGACGTTTTAGTTGAGTTACAGCACCGTTATTACTTTTTGTCGCTAGAGTTATACCAGAAAAACGTCTTGACCGTCTTGCAGCGTCATTGGTTCCTTTATTTTCTTACTGCGTCATTTTTAACCTGTATCTCTGAGATACTGTATCGAGAGGTATTTATTAAGCAATTCGTCAAGACTTAACAAAGTATGTTGTGCTTTTAATTAGTGGTGATGAAATTCTGCTACTTTAGTACTAATACATTAACCTAGCTTGCATCACCTGTTCCAACGAAGGACAGTGTCCTCTTCTTAATATTGAACGAACCTTTTATTTGGCTTTCTAATATAAAAATAAATACATTTTTTTTTAACATTTCGATGTCAGACTAATGGAATGTCGAACTATTAGGTGTCGAACCAATAGGGTGTCGGACTATTGGGGTGTCGGACTATTGGGGTGTCGGACCAATGGGGTGTCGGACTACTGGGGAGTCGGAATATCGGGGCTGCCTGATTTGGCCTAATATCCATATTTTCTATTTGATGCAACCAGACAATAAAAATAATCTCTGTGACCGACGTTTCCCTTTGGTATATGTTAAAATCGCACGTCTCTTTTAATCAGTTGATGTGTTTCCCTCGGTTTTAGTTTGTAACCCGGATTTGTTTTCTCTGTTAATCGATTTATGACTTTTGAACAGCGGTATACTACTGTTGCCTTTATTAATCGATACCTCTGCTAGTGGACTATCAGTCCCCGAGGGTATCATCAGCTCAGTAGTCAGTACTTCGGCACTGACATGATTTATAACAAACCTTTAAAAATTGTCCGTTTATAAATTTTGAAATTATAAAGAAACTAAGTTTTCTACTCCTCAGGCAAAGTTGACCTTAGATGTATTTGGCTATTGTTTTAGGTACTTTTGATCATATAGCTCTTCAACAGTTTCGGTCCTTACATCCTCAGCTTTCAAATATTTGTCTTTGAGCGTTCCTAATGAAGGTAAATCCAGAAAACGCTTCGGACGCATGAAATTAATAACGTGTTGTTTTCATTTATATTAATCAGTATTTTGCTGTTTTGATATTAGAACGCTTTGAAAAGTTTGTTATCAACAGGCCTACAAAAGGGTCATAAACCATAAACCTTAAAACTCGGAATGATATGTTGGTTTTAGGAGGTATAACTTATGATAAGGAGACTTTTAAATTGACCGACCTCTATGGTCCGAAATTTAAATGAGGCATTCAGAAATAAGCAGATGCAAATTGATCATGCAGTTATGGCGAAAAATTTTGAATCCCGTTATTTCTTGAAAATAGTGCATCGAGTATCACTCTTAAAAACTATTTTAGCATATTCTCCCAGATGCGTATACGTCAATGTATCTGATACTTTGGATACATTTTAATTGACCGACCTCTATTAGGTACATGTACAGTTGTTTAGGTAGATTCTACATATTTTGTACAAGCATTTGCATAACTAAATGCTAATAAGGGTTTCATTTATTGAACAAAGAATCTAAAAGGATGAGCAGGATATGGTATCGAGTATTGTATATTTAAAATGAATGTATTTATTAAAGTTGAGCATACACGTGTTTCTATTTATGTAAACATGTATCTTTATAGTGGTCACCTATTGGTTTTATTTCAATGCGTAAATATATCGAGTATGATATTCAATATGTAAATAGCACGGGTTTTTAAGCGCAAATAGTTTTCTTGTTAAAGTAAGTTAAGGAATATTGTCATTCGAAGCTCGTATACAATGCAGTTAAGTTTAGATCAAGGGTTTACCCCAACCCCAACCCCACCCGCATGCTGGCGAGCTATTCCTATGAAACAAGTGCTTGTTTTATTTTACTTTATGTTCGTTTGAGGTAACGAATTAGAATATAATACACATTTTCAACAGCTGATATGACATTTTAATGCGTACTCATGTTGGTTTTCTCATTTATACAATTTCGGATGCGGGTTTACAGGAGGCAGGAGTCCGCCCTCTTCTTATGGAGCTTCATTTATGGACTTTTTACAAGTTTCACTCCAAACGTTGGAGTTTCACTATTTCTATTATTCAAAATAATTCCCGTTAGTTTTGACAGTAGAGAACGGGAGTGAACAGTCAAACTGGGTCACATAGATTTTGTGCACGCGTGACTGTTCAGCTAAGCTTTGCTCATTTCCATGATTATGAACAATCTTAGGTTACGAAATGGGTCACTTGTTAAATATCTGTCGTTATTTGATTTCTCGGACTAGATATTCTATTAGTATTTAAATAAGTTGTATACACTTGATTAGTATGCGCAGAATGTTTTACAATGTCAGGGCTTTACTTATATGACTATATTGGTGAATTCGGTTAGGTAAAAAGAGGGTAGGCTCGTGGAAAACTTGTTTAACACCACCCCATATTGTTCATGTAGCATGTAAAGCTATCTGAACCATTCTGTATCGTTGGTGGTTTTTGTCCAGTTTGTAATTCTTTTGTGCGGAGGATCATGTTCTTCGTGTGGTCTGTTGTACTGTCGAGTACTGTTTCTATTGTGCGGAGGTTCATGTTCTTCGTGTGGTCTGTTGTACTGTCGAGTACTGTTTCTATTGTGCGGAGGTTCATGTTCTTCGTGTGGTCTGTTGTACTGTCGAATACTATTTCTATCTATTACAAACAAAGATTTGAAGAGATCCACCCATTAAACTTTTGGTTTGTTTCTACCTATGAATTTGATGTTGACGAAATGAATTCTAAATTAGTGATAACTATCTGTTCAGTAACTTTTAATTTTGTGTTTCAGTATTCTTCTCACTACTAATAGCATTCACATAAAATCATAACTGTCCAATCACTCTTGCCATTAAAATGAACAAAAATAACATATTTTCAGTTCATCTAAAGTCGTATAAAGAAATATGTTTAAAGTGCGTTTAGAGCGTTCGCAATTTTGTAAATATTTACCAATTATTCATTATCGTTCTCGTAATTAAAATGAACATAAAGGTAACAAAGTAACATGTATGCCAAGTGCAGACCTCTTATCGTGCTTAATGAAGACATGAAGACCTATTGAAGACTTTGGCGTAAGTTCTTACGTACATGTACGCTACATAATGAACTGGTTTAATAGCATGCTTAAATAATGTAGACATGTCACGACAATAAAAGGAATATTTGAAATAATAATAATAGTCCATTTTCTCTCAGTCTAATTTATTTTAAACATATATAATATCCAAATTCTAACGACGCAAACATTTTACAAGAACATAAAGAAATCAGTCTTATATAGTACACATTTTATCATTTCTATTAATCATATTTTTTCCGTCTCGTGTCTATATCCATAAAAACGGATCTTCAATAGATATGGCAAAAATAATTGATGCATATATCTGTCGACCGACAGAAAATTTACCACTTGATAATTCTGGGAAAAGGGGGATCTGACATTGCAGCAACTTGCAAAATGTCGGTCGACAGAATAAGAGGACGTCTAATTGACATTCTTGGAAAAAGGGGATTCTGACATAGCAGTGGTTGTCGTTGGATCATGTCTGTCATATTTGTTTTTCGTAAACTGTTTTGTTATAAATTAGGCCGTAATTTTTCTCCATTGGATCGTTTCATATTTTTCATGTCGGGGCCTTTTATAGCCGACTATACGATATGGGTTTTCTCATTGTTGAAGGCAACTGTTGCCTAAAACTGCTTACATCCATGCACTTCATTTTAACTTTAAGTTGTCTCATTAGCATCATACCACATCTCCTTGTTTTTTATATAGCAGCAACTTGCAAAATAGATAATCGGTTCCTAAAGCAGTTTGAATATAAGCATTACATTGGTTAAAAAAAACTGTCCATGAAAAATTAAATACTTATTTGTCTTCACGTTACCAAATTTCATTAAATGGAAATGGCAGGAAATCTCCGGTTTTAACAAATATGTGGTACTTTAAGTGTGAAATTAGCAGAAATCATTTACCCTTCCGGAACACATGATTTCCACCCACCGTAATTTTTTTCTTTTCCTTAGTTTTCAGTGTGAAATTGCCCATATTTGCCGTTTTTCTTGCCCGAGTTTAACTTGTCTTTTGTTTTAAATCTCACCTTCATGACTTGCTCTCCGATTTTCTTATCATTCAAGATATACACAAAAACGTTGAGTTGTCGGGTACTGCTGCATATTCTGTAGTTATTTCCACAACTCGTCAAATCGGCTTCAGTCATAATATATATAGTTATATGTACTACGTCTTATTAATAGGCACTTTGCCATTTCGTAAAATGGGCATATCTTAAACTTAAATTTGATATAGTTGTATCCGGTATATTTTTGTTTATCATTTTCACTGAGCTAGGTCTCAGTATAGAATAAAAAGTCCTGAAAATAGATTTTTATTCACGAATCATAGAAGAAATTCTGACACACAGCTTGGTGCCGAAATAATAAAAAATATTCTTTAACTTATGGAATGCACTGGCATACCAAGTTAAAGTAGATTTGACAAGTTTCCGAACAAGCAAGGTGTCATTTCGACTTGTTCCTCTGCTGTCTCGTAAGGTGTAATTAATAAACATAAAAACAAAAATACATTTTATATAATCTGCAAAATCCCAGAACGGTGAGAGTTTTTTTAGCTCCGTGTTGAAGGCCTCACTGTGACTTTGAGATGAAGAACAGCAATACAAGCGCTGTCCCTTTCATTTTGTGTGTTTTTGCTGTGCATGTACTGATTTTTTCATGGATGGATACCACATATCCTTTGTTTTTCTATTATGTGATCCGATGTTTTGGGAAATCGTTCCATCTGAAAAAGTCGTTTTCTGAAAATCGGAAAGCAAGCGTTTTCCAGAACGACGCTGAAAATATACAATCTGAAAGACAGCGTTTCCTGTGATTTTTTCAACGGCCAATAATGGCTAGATTTTATGAATTTTGAGATATGGAACAATATAATGAAAGGAAAGTCAATAAATGATTTGAAAACTGGCTTAATTTAAATGTTTTAAACAGTTTCATACAAAAGAAATTCATTTGTGTGTTCAATCGTTTACAGCGTTGCGTTTGTGGTACCGTTTACGACCCAATTAAACACTTTCATAAAACATGCATTACGTTTTTATGAAGTATACGTAGTCTAGCTGTTGTGTTCCGTGAGATACAATAGAAAACAACACATACCACCCAATTGAAGCATCAGCCATCCTCATCTCGCGTCTCCTGCTTCTTCGTCAACAAAATCTGAAAGCAAGCGTTAAGAGTATCGGAAAGCAAGCGTTATGAGTGCGTTATGAGTATCGGAAAGCAAACGTTACCGTCGAATTAATAGAAAAGCAAGCGTTCTGAATATACACCGTGAATAAGAAATGTCACAAAAAATAAAGGAAATAATTGAGCTTATACAGAAACATTTGTAAAGAGAACCACGTAAAAATATTAAAACCTCAACAGATGATGCCTTTAAAATGCGGACGAATATTCTTTAACTGTTCTTCACGCGTCTTCCAAACGTTGGTGTGATTTTGAAAATCCACATCGACGTTAGCAATATTTGTCTCAATAGGCAATTTTTCTTTCAACTTGAATTTTAAGCCGTATGTATTTAAATTCTGAAAATGAAGATTTATCTTCTTAGGCTAAAAATTATGTGTTCTTGTATGCAACACATTCTTTACTGTATGTTTATAGAATATCAAAAGTATGATAAAATGGAGATAGCTATATATTTGATATCCAAGTGCAAAGGTCTATCTCCTATACAACTATAATACGATATTTCTACACACTACGAGTTTTTTTAGAACTACACTAATCTATCTACACACTCCAATTGGATTGTAATAGCTGATTCATCTAGTTAGTCCAGAGAAAATGTTTGTATGGTGTTGTATCTCCACTATTTCTCATGTATTTACTTTCTCAGATATATTTGCTGGAAAATTATGGTTATCAAAATTATCTTAGTAGCTAGTACAATGTTTAAATTGTTTGCATGGTTTGAACTCAATCTATGGGCAGTCAAGAATTGGGGATATTGCACAGTTAAAGAATCCATGGTCTATTTTCAATAGAAATATAAGGATAAATTTCTAAAACAACATTGTTTGTAGTGAAGTGTTCTATCTCCAGAAAAGGGATGACTAGACTCAAGCTGGCAGCCACTTTTAGCAGCCAATCAAGATAGCAGCCACTTTTTCCAGCAGCCAATTTTGATGATATGTCTAAAACCAAAAACTGTATAAGACTCAAACGTTCCAAAATCTCAAAATCTTAGTTAAATGTAATTTAACAGCGGAATTTGACAATTTCAAGGCTTGTAGTCATTCTCAAAGATTTCAGTCCGTTTAAAATACCAATAATGATAGCAGTCACTTTTTGTTGGCAGTTGTAAGGAATCGTGTTATATATGTAATTCCAACCAATTTGGAATCAATAAACAAGAGATCAGGGTACGAGCGGTGTACTTCCCAGAACCATTACTTGTGCAGAACCGAGTACGTAGAACCAAGATAAGTCTTGCGCAGATATTTCTTTGATTGACATCTCACTCCCGAAATTAAGACAAGATAACAACGACCCTGAAAGAAAACATTAAAGTTGTTTGCATCAACAGAGCCGGCGTAATAAAACTGTCTAATTGGTAATTACTTTACCATGTGACGTTATATAAGCTATATATTTATATGAACTACAAATTATTATTTAAGTGAAATAAGCAGCCGACAAACTATTGTAATTTTAAAATATAGATTTAAGTTAATCAGAAAACCGGAGACATGTAAAAGCATCAGAGATAAATCTATAACTCCAACATTAAAAGGTCAAATTCAATATGATATAGCTCTCTTATTTTTATTAAAATACATAATATGGATTTATACCCCACACTCACTGACACTGATGATACATGAAACGCCGTTTGATCTCGTGTTAAAACTAATTTTTTTTCAAGTTGCAACAACAATAATCAATGTCCAAAGGAACCCTCCCAACTCCACCAAAAGAAAGATTAATAAGTAAGTTCTTTAGAGACGTTACACATTTGATAATGTATACGAAGATAAGTTTTGATGTTAAGATTTTACTAATATATACAATCCTTTAATAGTCCAATCAGTGTCTATATGTTTGTTACTGCCCCATAGGGAACTCTAATTGAGCAAACACACATTGTATTGTATTGTATAATGTATTTTGTAGTTTATAATTTGCAATTTTCTCAGTACAAGATTTAGAGTATTCTTCAACAGTTTGCGAATTTGCGAGCGATACCCCGAAAATGAAAATAGTGATTTTATTTTATTTTCAAATTGCCATTGGTCACTTCCAAATATTCAATTCATGAATATGTTTCTTTTGATTTTCTTTCAGTATCCTCTCACCTTATCTTCTAAACCCTTTGAGGGCTTTTCCGTGAATAGACATTATTAATGAAATTATTCAAACAATATCTTGTGTAGTCGAGCTAACATAGAATTCATTGAGATATCAAACGGTAATAAAAGAAGCGATATAACGTCTATTTATAATATTAGTTATACTGATCATTTGTGTAAAACAGTTGCTTGGATTAAAATACTTAACTATTTGTGAGAAAATAAATGTTGTTTCTGACAAGGCATACTTGTTTTACTGTAAATAACGATTGGTTCGTAGAAGTTCACTACCTAAAGTCTGCATAAAAGAAACTATTCCGAAAAAAGATTGTTATAGTTACTAAAAATAACGGTTTGTTCCCGAGGAGGAAACGACGAAAAGTCTATACATAGAAATTTTGGTCCTGACAAGGTATTCTTGATTTTCACGGTTATTCTTAAAAGTATCTTTGAAAGTCTGCATAAAAGAAAATTATTCCGAAAAGGTATTGTTATATTTACTGGAAAAAAGGTCTGTTCTGAGAAAGTAACGATCTTAAGTATGAATAAAAAATGGTTTTGATAAGGTATTGTTTTTAGTTTAAAAACAGTTGGTTCTGAGGAGGTTACAATTTAAAGATTAGTTAATAACATTTGGTTCTGACAAGGTACTAAGGAGGTAACGATATTAAGTCTACATAGAAATTTTAGTTTTACTGTAAATAACGGTTGGTTCTGAGGAAGCACCGACATAAAGTTTACTGATAAAATTTGGTTCTGACGTATGGTTGTTTTAACTGTAAATCAAAGTTTGTTCTGAGGAGGTACCGACATTCAGTTCTCTTAGAAAATTTAGTTCTGACCAGGTATTGTTTTACCGTTAAGTAAAGGTTGGTTCTGAAGAAGTACCAACATAAAGTATACTCAGAAAATTCAGTTCTGACCAGGTATTGTTGTTTTACTGTGAATAACGGTTGGTTCTGAGGAGGTACCGACATAAAGTTTATTTAAAAAATTTGTGTTAACAAGGTATTGTTGTTTTACTGTATATGAAGGTTAGTTCTGATGAGGTACCAATATCAAGTTTACTTATAAAATTTAGTTCCGACCAGGTATTGTTGTTTTACTTTAAATAAAGGTTGGTTCTGAGGAGGTTCCAACATAAAGTTTACTTAGAAAAGTTTGTTCTGACAAGGTTATGGTGTTTTTAATGTAAATAAAGGTTGGTTCTGAGGAGGTACCGACATTTAGTTTACCTTGGAAATTTGGTTCCGACTAGGTATTGTCGTTTTACTGTAAATAAGGGTTGGTTCTGAGGAGGTACCAACACACTGTTTACTTAGAAAACTTAGTTCTGACAAGGTATTGTTGTTTTACTTTAAATAAAGGTTGGTTCTGAGGAGGTACCGACATAAAGTTTACTGAGAAAATTTTGTTCTGACAACGTATTGGTGTTTTTAATGTAAATACAGTTGGTTCTGAGGAGGTTCCGAAATTCAGTTCACTTTTGAAATTTTGTTCTGACTAGTTATTGTTGTTTTACTGTAAATTACGGTTGGTTTTGAGGAGTTACCGACATTCAGTTCACTTAGAAAATTTAGTTCTAACCAGGTATTGTTTTTCTGTAAACAAAAGTTGCTTCTGAGGAGGTACAAACATAAAGTTTACTGAGAAAATTTAGTTCTGACAAGGGATTGTTGTTTTAACTATAAATATAACAGTTGGTTCTGAGGATGTACCGACATACAGTGTACTGGGAAAATTTTGTTCTGACAAGGGTTGTTGTTTTACTATAAATAACGGTTTGTTCTGAGGAGGAACCAAAACAAAATTACTTAGAAAATTTAGTTCTGACCAGGTATTGTTGTTTTACTGTAAATAACGGTTGGTTCTGAGGAGGAACCGACATCAATGTTACTTTGAAAATTTGGTTCTGACAAGGTTTTAATGTTTTACTGTAAATTAAGATTGGTTCTGAGGGGTACCGACATAAAGTTCACCCTGAAAATTTGCTTCTGACAAGGTATCGTTGTTTTACCGTTAAGTAAAGGTTGGTTCTGAAGAAGAACCACATAAAGTATACTCAGAAAATTCAGTTCTGACCAGGTATTGTTGTTTTACTGTGAATAACGGTTGGTTCTGAGGAGGTACCGACATAAAGTTTATTTAAAAATTTTGTGTTAACAAGGTATTGTTGTTTTTACTGTATATAAAGGTTAGTCCTGATGAGGTACCAATATCAAGTTTACTTATAAAATTTAGTTCCGACCAGGTATTGTTGTTTTACTTTAAATAAAGGTTGGTTCTGAGGAGGTACCGACATAAAGTTTACTGAGAAAATTTTGTTCTGACAACGTATTGGTGTTTTTAATGTAAATACAGTTGGTTCTGAGGAGGTTCCGAAATTCAGTTCACTTTTGAAATTTTGTTCTGACTAGTTATTGTTGTTTTACTGTAAATTACGGTTGGTTCTGAGGAGTTACCGACATTCAGTTCACTTAGAAAATTTAGTTCTAACCAGGTATTGTTTTTCTGTAAACAAAAGTTGCTTCTGAGGAGGTACAAACATAAAGTTTACTGAGAAAATTTAGTTCTGACAAGGGATTGTTGTTTTAACTATAAATATAACAGTTGGTTCTGAGGATGTACCGACATACAGTGTACTGGGAAAATTTTGTTCTGACAAGGGGTTGTTGTTTTACTATAAATAACGGTTTGTTCTGAGGAGGAACCAAAACAAAATTACTTAGAAAATTTAGTTCTGACCAGGTATTGTTGTTTTACTGTAAATAACGGTTGGTTCTGAGGAGGAACCGACATAAATGTTACTTTGAAAATTTGGTTCTGACAAGGTTTTAATGTTTTTACTGTAAATTAAGATTGGTTCTGAGGGGTACCGACATAAAGTTCACCTTGAAAATTTGCTTCTGACTAGGTATCGTTGTTTTACTCAATACTATAAATAACGGTAGGTTCTGAGGAGTTTCCGAAACTCAGTTTACTTTGAAAATTTAGTTCTGAACAGGTATTGTTGTTTTACTGTGAATAATGGTTGGTTCTGAGGATGTACCGACATAAATGTTACAAGGAAAATTTGCTTCTGACAAGGAATTGTTGTTTTACTATAAATAACGGTTGATTCTGAGGAGGTACCGACATAAAGTTTACTTTAAAAATTTGGTTCTGACAAAGTATGGTTTTTTACTGTAAATAAAGGTTTGTTTTGAGGAGGTACCGACATTCAATTCACTTAAAAAATTTATTTCTGACCAGGTATTGTTGTTTTACTGTTAATAGAGGTTTGTTCTGAGGAGGTACCGACATTCAGTTCACTTCGAAAATTTAGGTCTGACCAGGTATTGTTGTTTTTACTGTAAATAAAGGTTGGTTCTGAGGAGGTACCAACATAAAGTTTACTTAGAAAATTCAGTTCTCACCAGGTATTGTATTCTTTACTGTGAATAATGGTTGGTTCTTAGGAGGTACCGACATAAAGGTTACAGAGAAAATTTGGTCCTGTCAAGGTATTGTTGTTTTACTATAAATAAAGGTTGGTTCTGAGGAGGTACCGACATAAATGGTACTTTGAAAATTTTGTTCTGACAAGGTTTTAATGTTTTTACTGTACATTAAGGTTGGTTCTGAGGAGGTACCGAAATAAAGTTTACTGAGAAAATTTTGTTATGACAAGGTAATGGTGTTTTACTGTAAATAACGGTTGGTTCTAAGGAGGTACCGGCATTCAGTTTACTTTGGAAATTTGCTTCTGACTAGGTATTGTTGTTTTTAATGTAAATAACGGTTACAAACACTCAGTTTACTGAGAACATTTGGTTCTGACAAGGTATTGTTATTTTACTGTAAATAATGGTGGGTTCTGAGGAGGTACCGACATTCAGTTTAATAAGACAATTTAGTTCTGACCAGGTATGGTTGTTTTACTGTAAATAAAGGTTGGTTCTGAGGAGGTACCAACATAAAGTTTACTTGGAAAATATGGTTCTGACAAGGTACTAATGTTTTAACTGTAAATTAAGGTTGGTTCTGAGGAGGTACCGACATTTAGTTTACTTTGAAAATTTGGTTCAGACAAGGTATTTTTGTTTTTACTGTAAATAACGGTTGGTTCTGAGGAGGTACCGACATAAAGTTTACCTAGAAAATTTAGTTCTGACAAGGTATTGTTGTTTTACTTTAAAAAGGTTGGTTCTGAGGAGGTACCAATATAGAGTTTATTTACAAAATTTTGTTCTGACAAGGTTATGGCGTTTTAATGTAAACAAAGATTGGTTCTGAGGAGGTACCGACACTCAGTTTACTTTGAAAATTTAGTTCTGAACAGGTATTGTTGTTTTGACTGTGAATAATGGTTGGTTCTGAGGATGTACCGACATAAATGTTACAAGGAAAATTTGCTTCTGACAAGGAATTGTTGTTTTACTATAAATAACGGTTGATTCTGAGGAGGTACCGACATAAAGTTTGCTTTAAAAATTTGGTTCTGACAAGGTATGGTTTTTTTACTGTAAATTAAGGTTTGTTCTGAGGAGGTACCGATATTCAATTCACTTAAAAAATTATTTCTGACCAGGTATTGTTGTTTTACTGTAAATAGAGGTTGGATTTGAGGAGGTACCGACATAAAGTTTACTGAGAAAATTTGGTTCTGACAAGGTTTTAAAGTTTTGCTGTAAATTAAAATTGGTTCTGAGGAGGTACCGACATAAAGTTTACCATGAAAATTTGTTTCTGACAAGGTATTGTTGTTTTACTCAATACTATAAATAACGGTAGGTTCTGAGGAGGTACCGAAACTCAGTTTACTTTGAAAATTTAGTTCTGAACAGGTATTGTTGTTTTACTGTGAATAATGGTTGTTTTGAGGAGGTACCGACATAAAGTTTACTTTAAAAATTTGGTTCTGAGAAGGTATGGGTTTTTTACTGTAAATTAAGATTTGTTCTGAGGAGGTATCGACATTCAATTCACTTAACAAATTTATTTCTGACCAGGTATTGTTGTTTCTACTGTAAATAGAGGTTGGATCTGAGGAGGTACCGACATTCAGTTCACTTAGAAAATTTAGGTCTGACCAGGTATTGTTGTTTTACTGTAAATAAAGGTTGGTTTTGAGGAGGTACCAACATAAAGTTTACTTACAAAATTCAGTTCTCATCAGGTATTGTATTTTTACTGTGAATAATGGTTGGTTCTTAGGAGGTACCGACATAAAGGTTACAGAGAAAATTTAGTTCTGTCAAGGTATTATTGTTTTACTATAAATAAAGGTTGGTTCTCAGGAGGTACCGACATAAATGGTACTTTGAAAATTTTGTTCTGACAAGGTTTTAATGTTTTTACTGTATATTAAGGTTGGTTCTGAGGAGGTACCGACATAAAGTTTACTGAGAAAATTTTGTTATGACAAGGTAATGATGTTTTTACTGTAAATAACGGTTGGTTCTAAGGAGGTACCGACATTCAGTTTACTTTGGAAATTTGGTTCTGACTAGGTATTGTTGTTTTTAATGTAAATAACGGTTACAAACACTCAGTTTACTGAGAAAATTTGGAGATACTGACATTCAGTTCACTTTGAAAATTTGGTTTTGACTAGTTATTGTTGTTTTAACTGTAAATAACGGTTAATTGGTTCTGAGGAGTTACCGACATTCAGTTCACTTAGAAAACCAGATATTGTTTTTCTGTAAACAAAAGTTGCTTCTGAGGAGGTAAAGTTTACTGAGAAAATTTAGTTCTGACAAGGTATTGTTGTTTTAACTATATATAACGGTTGGTTCTGAGGAGGTACCGACATAAACGTTACACAGGAAATTTGCTTCTGACAAGGAATTGATGTTTTACTATAAATAACGGTTGATTCTGAGGAGGTACCGACATAAAGTTTACTTTAAAAATTTGGTTCCGACAAAGTATGGGTTTTTTTACTGTAAATGAAGGTTTGTTCTGAGGAGTTACCGACATTCAATTCACTTAAAAAATATTTCTGACCAGGTATTGTTGTTTTACTGTCAATAGAGGTTGGATCTGAGGAGGTACCGACATTCAGGTCACTTAGAAAATTTAGGTCTGACCAGGTATTGTTGTTTTACTGTAAATAAAGGTTGGTTCTGAGGAGGTACCAACATAAAGTTTACTTAGAAAATTCAGTTCTCACCAGGTATTGTATTTTTACTGTAAATAATGGTTGTTTCTTAGGAGGTACCGACATAAAGGTTACAGAGAAAATTTGGTTCTGTCAAGGTATTGTTGTTTTAACTATAAATAACGGTTGGTTCTGAGGAGGTACCAATATAAAGGTGACTTAAAAATTTAGTTCTGACCAGGTATTGTTGTTTTTACTTTAAATAAAGGTTAACGTTGGTTCTGAGGAGGTACCAACATAAAGTTTACTTAGAAAATTTGGTTCCGACTAGGTATTGTCATTTTACTGTAAATAAGGGCTGGTTCTGAGGAGGTACCAACACACTGTTTACTTAGAAAATTTAGTTCTGACAAGGTATTGTTGTTTTACTTTAAATAAAGGTTGGTTCTGAGGAGGTTCCGACATAAAGTTTACTGAGAAAATTTTGTTTTGACAAGGTTTTAATGTTTTACTGTACATTAAGGTTGGTTCTGAGGAGGTACCGACATAAAGTTTACTGAGAAAATTTTGTTATGACAATGAAATGGTGTTTTACTGTAAATAACGGTTGGTTCTAAGGAAGTACCGACATTCAGTTTACTTTGGAAATTTGGTTCTGACTAGGTATTGTTGTTTTTACTGTAAATAACGGTTACAAACACTCAGTTTACTGAGAAAATTTGGTTCTGACAAGGTATTGTTATTTTACTGTAAATAACGGTTGGTTCTGAGGAGATACTGACATTCAGTTCACTTTGAAAATTTGGTTCTGACTAGTTATTGTTGTTTTTACTGTAAATAACGGTTGGTTCTGAGGAGTAACCAACATTCAGTTCACTTAGAAAACCAGATATTGTTTTTCTGTAAACAAAAGTTGCTTCTGAGGAGGTACAAACAAAGTTTACTGAGAAAATTTAGTTCTGACAAGGTATTGTTGTTTTAACTATATATAACGGTTGGTTCTGAGGAGGTACCGACATAAAGTTTACTGAGAAAATTTTTTCTGAGAAGGGTTGTTGTTTTACTATAAATAACGGTTGGTTCTGAGGAGGAACCAAAATAAAATTACTTAGAAATTTAGTTCTGACCAGGTATTGTTGTTTTATTGTAAATAACGGTTGGTTCTGAGGAGGTACCGACATAAATGTTACTTTGAAAATTTGATTCTGACATGGAATTGTTGTTTTACTGTAAATAACGGTTGATTCTGAATAGGTACCGACATAAAGTTTACTTTAAAAATTTGGTTCTGACAAGGCATTGTTGTTTTACAGTAAACTAAGGTTTGTTCTAAAAGAATTTCATAAAAGTTACATTTAAAATTGGTTCTGAGAAGGTATCAATGTTTTACTGTAAATTAAGGATGGTTTCGAGGAGGTACCGACGAAAGTTTAATGAAAAAATTGGTTCTGACTAGCTATTGTTGTTTTACTGTAAATAACTGTTGGTTCTGAGGAGGTACCGGTATTCACTTTACTGGGAAAGTTTGGTTCTGATAAGGTTTTGTTGTTTTACTGTAAATAAAGGTTGGTTCTGAGGAGGTAGCAACGCTCAGTTTACCTGGAAAATTTAGTTCTGACAAAGTATAGTTGTTTTACAGTAAACTAAGGTTTCTTCTAAAAGAAGTTCATAAAGTTACATTTAAAATTGGTTCTGACAAGGTATCAATGTTTTACTGTAAATTAAGGATGGTTTTGAGGAGGTACCGACGAAAGTTTAATGAAAAATTTGGTTCTGAGAAGCTATTGTTGTTTTACTGTAAATAACTGTTGGTTCTGAGGAGGTATTGGTATTCACTTTACTGGGAAAATTGGTTCTGATAAGGTTTTGTTGTTTTACTGTAAATAAAGGTTGGTTCTGAGGAGGTATCGACATTTAGTTTCCTAAGAAAATTTAGTTCTGACAAAGTATTGTTCTTTTTACTGTAAATAAAGGTTGATTCTGACGAGGTACCAACATAAAGTTAACTTAGAAAATTTAGTTCGGACCAGGTATTATTGTTTTACTGTAAATAACGGTTGGTTCTGAGGAGGTACCGACATAAAATTTACTTAAAAATTTGGTACTCACAAGGTATTGTTGTTTTACTGTAAATAAAGGTTAGTTCTGAGGAGGTACCAATTTAAAGTTTACTTAGAAAATTTGGTTCTGACCTCCCTGTCAAAATGCAACCATGGTTGACCATGGTTACCTTCGCAACCATTTATAACCGTGGTCAAACCATGTTTGGATGTGCTTTCAACCATGGTCAACTATGGTTTTCCACTTTTGTGACCATGGTTGACCATGGTCATACATCTGACCATGGTTTACCAAGCTCAAATCACAAGTGGTTGACCATGGTCAATTTGATAACCATGGTTTTCACCTTTGTGACCATGGTCGTACATCTGACCATGGTTGACAAAGCTCAAATCTCGAATAAAGGTTGGTTTTGAGGAGGGACCTCCTCAGAACGAACCGTTATTCACAGTAAAACAGCAATACCTGTTCAGAACTAAATTTTCCAAGTAAACTTTATGTTAGTACCTCCTCAGAACTAACCTTTATTTACAGTAAAACAGCAATACCTGTTCAGAACTTAATTTTCAAAGTAAACTTTATGTCGGTACCTCTTCAGAACCAACCTTTATTTACAATAATAAAAAAAACAATACCTTGTCAGAACCAAGCTTTTAAGTAAACTTTATGTCGGTACCTCCTCAAAACCAACCTTTATTCACAGTTAAAACAACAATACCTGGTCAGAACTAAAGTTTCTAAGTAAACTTTATGTCGTTACCTCCTCAGAACCAACCTTTATTTACAATAAAAACATTAAAACCTTGTCAGAAACAAATTTTCTAAGTGAACTGAATGTCGGTACCTCCTTAGAATAAACCTTTGTTTACAGTATTGAGTAAAACAACAATACCTTCTAAGTACCAAATTTTCAAAGTAAACTGAATGTCGGTACCTCCTTAGAACCAACTGTTATTTACAGAAAACAACAATACCTGGTCAGAACCAAATTTTTAAGTAAACTTTATGTCGGTACCTCCTCAGAACCAACTGTTAATTACAGTAAAACAACAATACCTTGTCAGAACCAAATTTTAAATTTAACTTTATGACTGTACATTCTCAGAATTAGCCGTTACATAAATTGAAACAACAATCCTTCTCAGAACAAATTTTTAAGTAAACTTTATGTCGGTATCTCCTCAGAACCAACCGTTATTTACAGTAAAAGAACAATACCTTGTCAGAACGAAATTTTCAAATAAACTTTATGTCGGTACCTCCTCAGAACCAACCGTTATTTACAGTAAAACAACAATACCTTGTCAGAAATAAATTTTCTCAGTAAACTTTATGTCGGTAGCTCCACAGAACCAACCTTTATTTACAGTAATAACAGCAATACCTGGTCAGAAATAAATTTTATAAGTAAACTTTATATTGGTACCTCCTCAGAACCAACCTTTATTTACAGTAAAACAACAATACCTTGTTAGAACACAATTTTTGAAAAATTTTATGTTGCTACCTCCTCAGAACCAACCGTTATTCACATTAAAACAACAATACCTGGTCAGAAATAATTTTCTAAGTGAACTTTATGTTGCTACCTCCTCAGATCCAACCTTTATTATAGTAAAACAGCAATACCTGGTCAGAACTAAATTTTCTAAGTGAAGTGAATGTCGGTACTTCTTCAGAACAAACCTTTATTAACAGTAAAACAACATAGTGAGAACTAAATTTTCTGAGTAAACTGAATGTCGGTACCTCCTCCAAACCAACAGTTATTTACAGTAAAACAACAATACCTTAACAGAACTAAATTTTCTCAGTAAACTGAATGTCGGTACCTCCTTACAACCAACCGTTATTTACAGTAAAACAGCAATATCTGATCAGAACTAAATTTTTAGTGAACTTAATGTCGGTACCTCCTCAGAACCAACCGTTATTTACATTAAAACAGCAATACCTGGTCAGAACGAAATTTTCTAAGTGAAGTGAATGTCGGTACTTCTTCAGAACAAACCTTTATTAACAGTAAAACAACATAGTGAGAACTAAATTTTCTGAGTAAACTGAATGTCGGTACCTCCTCCAAACCAACAGTTATTTACAGTAAAACAACAATACCTTAACAGAACTAAATTTTCTCAGTAAACTGAATGTCGGTACCTCCTTACAACCAACCGTTATTTACAGTAAAAACAGCAATATCTGATCAGAACTAAATTTTTAGTGAACTTAATGTCGGTACCTCCTCAGAACCAACCGTTATTTACATTAAAACAGCAATACCTGGTCAGAACGAAATTTTCTAAGTGAACTGAATGTCGGTACCTCCTAAGAACGAACCGTTATTTACAGTAAATTCACCAATACCTTCTCAGAACTAAATTTTCTGTGAAGACTTTAGGTCGGTACCTCATCAAAACCAACCGTTATTTACAGTAAAAACAACAAAACTTTGTCAAAACTAAATTTCCATGGAAATATTTGGTCGTTACCTCCGAGAACCAACATTATTTACTGTAGAAACAACAATACCTTGGTTCAAAACCACACATTTTCTATATAAATATTAGGTTGTTGCCTCATCAGAACCAACTGTAAATTACAGTAAAAACAATACTTTGTCAGAATCAAAGTATCTATATCGGCTTTAGGTCGTTACCTCTTCAGCGATTCATTTTGTTTATTTTAGATATAAAACGTAATCTCCTCAGTTCCAACCATTATATGAGTCTTATATACATCAAATTAAACCGTATATACTTTGCCAGAACCAACTTTTGTACTTAGGTTTTAGGACCTCAATAAATAAAAAATAAAAGATATAAAAGAACCCTCGTCAGTACCAAGTAAAACAATAAAATTGAGAATGGAAATTTAATGGAAATGTTTTCTATATGTGCATGTTCCAAATCAGGAGAACGTCTTGAGAACCAACTTATATTTACAGTTATCTAAACATGTATAATACCTTGTCAGAACCATGATTTTATTTTTAAATATGATATATAGGACGAATCCTCTTCAGAACCAACCCTTATATACCTTAGATTATTTTTAAACAATTCCTGGTCAGAATTAACTTTGAAGAAATAATATTAGTCAAATCGAACCATAGTTTACAATACATTAACCTACACCCTGTAAGAACCTACTTTTGTATTCGAAATATAGGACGAAACCTCCTTAGAACCATATTTCTTGTAATTCAACAAAACATTCTTAGAACCAAATTATCTATTTTATTTTAAATTGTTACCTCCTTATAACTAACCAATGTTTAAGGTAAATTATTTTCGAAGTGAAAATACAGCGGTTGCAGTGCCTTATATTGTCAGTTTTCACATACTCATTTTTCAAGTCATGTTTTCATTGTTAAATATGTTGGTCTTTGATTGCCATATTAGAAATCATTTCCTAAATTTGAGCAATAAAATTGAGAACGGAAACGGGGAATATGTCAAAGAGCAAAACAAAATTAATCCCAAGGCCACCAAAGGGTCTTCAACACAGCAAGAAAATCCCGCATCCGGAGGCGGGCTTCAGCTGGTCTCTTAACAAAATGTGTACTAGTTCAGCGAAAATGGACGTCACACTAAACTCCGAAACATATAAATGAACCAAAATTTAAAATATATACAAGAATAACGAAGGCCAGAGGCTCCTGACTTGGGACAGGCACATAAATGCGGCAGGATAGACATGTTTTGTGAGTCCTCAACCCTCCATTTACAAATCTAGCCAATGTAGAATAAGCAAACACACAGCAAAACGCAAAGTAAAACTCAGTTTAAAAGAAGTCCGAGTACGATGTCAGAATAGGTAACAGAACAAAACTAAGCAAAATGACAATGATACATAAAATTAACAAAGGACTATTAGCAGTTACCGACATGCCAGACCTCAATTAAAAATTATGGATAGACGCACAAATTTATCGAGAAGCATCTGTTGTCCCTTTTAACAGCTGTATAATGTGACATAAATGTTTTAATTTGTTTATCTTACCGATTCCTTTTCATTCTTTAAGACAACAAGTGTATTTGAAGAAAATGCATTGTACATGAAATTCGGACAAAAATATCAAGAAAGAAAAGAAACCAAAGATTAAGAAACCAATTATATTTATATTTTATTGTAGGACACACTATTTAGCACATAAAATCAAATTCAAATATGTCTCTTGGGACCAATAGATCATTAAATGTATATAACAGATGTTTCTAATATTTAACTGACAAGGATAATAAATATAAAGTTATATAATTAAAGACGCATCTCGAAACATTTACGTACTGACCCCGAAACACCGGCTCACATTCAATTAATTAAATCTTTAAAGTTTTATATTTTATCATTAAACCAGAGACATATATACACATGTGTATAAAATATATGTCTTTGATTAGATCAATGTATCTGTCGTGATTATTGGTGTACATTCAGGTCGCAATGGGTTCTCGGTAATTAGCTAACAAGTGCTGCGCATGACTTTTGAATGGTTCTGGAGAAGTATTCCGGTGCTGCATTTGTACGGTTCTGTGTGTGTGCCGGCTGCCACATATTGATGAAACAAGATGCAATGCACGATAGAAAAGTTACATACATGCTTTCCATAAACTCGGCATCCTCAAATATCATGTATTTTCGCTGAAATCATTTTTAATATTTATTTTGTAAATATGAAATGAAAACACTTTGATATACTTGTAATGGTTATCTATATTTTAATGTGAACAAGTATTCTCACAAAACTCCTGCGTTGACTATTTTGTACGGCATGCATCATTACCAACTCATTGAAACTGAAATTTTCCTTGTCAAATGTGCCAGTACAAATAATTGACTTATAACTTAGACTGTGGTTAGACGGGCCCGGATCTCAGAAAATATTTAACCGGGAAAACCTAGGTCAACACCTTGAAAATGAGCTAGGTCTGGTTCGGAACTTTTCTGTAGGAGTTGCCAAGGAGTACCGAAAGCATGTGTAGTTAATACGAAAAGTACGTATAGGAAAACTTTGAACCCCTTTGGTGGCCAGACGTATTATTTTCTATAACAACAACTATGAAAATCTACAAATACCGAATGGGCCTAACTCCCAAACAAACTTCCAGTGGGTCCTTCCCTAAGTTATTACCTTTCATTTGGGTCATTTCCGGTAGCGAACTTTGCCGTACGAAGCTGACGAGGCTTACCGAACGAGTGTAAGGTGGAGACGTATTTTTTCTATAACAACAACTTTGAAAATCTACAAATACCGAATGGGCCTTACTCCCAAAAAACTTCCAGTGGGTCCTTCCCAAAGTTATTACCTTTCATTTGAGCCATGTCCGGTAGCGAATTTTTCCGTACGAAGCTGGCGAGGCTTACCGAAAGAGTGTAAGGTGGAGACGTATTTCTTTCTATAACAACAACTTTGAAAATCTACAAATACCGAATGGGCCTTATTCCCAAAAAACCTTCCAGTGGGTCCTTTCCTAAGTTATTACCTTTCATTTGAGCCATGTCCGGTAGCGAACTTTGCCGTACGAAGCTGGCGAGGCTTACCGAAAGAGTGTAAGGTGGAGACGTATTTTTTAATAACAACAACTTTGAAAATCTACAAACACCGAATGGGCCTAACTCCCAAAAACCTTCCAGTGGGTCCTTTTCTAAGGTATTACCTTCGTTTGAGCCATATCCGGTAGCGAACGTTGCCGTACGAAGCTGGCGAGGCTTACCGAAAGAGTGTAAGATGGGGACGTAGTTTTTCTAATTTGAAAATCTATAAATACCGAATGGGCCTAACTCCCAAAATAACCTTCCAGTGGGTCCTTCTCTAAGTTATTACCTTTCATTTGGGCCATTTCCGGTAGCGAACTTTGCCGTACGAAGCTGGCGAGGCTTACCGAAAGAGTTTAAGGTGGTGACGTATTTTTCTATAACAACAACTTTGAAAATCTACAAATACCGAATGGGCCTAACTCCCAAAAAAAAACTTCCAGTGGGCCCTTCCTGTTATAACTTTTCATTTGAGCCATGTCCGGTAGTGAACTTTGCCGTACGAAGCTGGCGAGGCTTACCGAAAGAGTGTAAGGTGGAGACGTATTTTTCAATAACAACAACTTTGAAAATCTACAAATACCGAATGGCCCTAACTCCCAAAAAAAAAAATTCCAGTGGGTCCTCCCTGTTATTACCTTTCATTTGAGCCATGTTCGGTAGCGAACTTTGCCGTACAAGCTGGCGAGGCTTACCGAAAGAGTGTAAGATGGAGACGTATTTTTCTATAAAACAACTTTGAAAATCTACAAATACCGAATGGGCCTAACTCCCAAAAACCTTCCAGTGGGTTCTTCCCTAAGTTATTACCTTTCATTTGAGCCATGTCCGGTAGCGAACTTTGCCGTACGAAGCTGGTGAGGCTTGCCGAAAGAGTGTAAGGTGGAGACGTATTTTTCCTTCACAACAACATTGAAAATCTACAAATACCGAATGGGCCTAACTCCCACAAAAACTTCCAGTGGGTCCTTTCCTAAGTTATTACCTTTCATTTGAGCCATGTCCGGTAGCGAACGTTGTCGTACGAAGCTGGCGAGGAAGGTTTTTAGACAACAACTTTGAAAATCTACAAATACCGAATTGATCTAACTCCCCAAAAACCTTCCAGTGAAAGGTTTTTGGGAGTTAGGTCCATTCGTTATTTGTAGATTTTCAAAGTTGTTGTTATAGAAAAATACGTCTCCACCTTACACTCTTTCAGTAAGCCTCGCCAGCTTTGTAAGGCAAAGTTCGCTACTGGACATAGCTCAAATGAAAGGTAATAACTTAGAGAAGGGCTCACTGAAAGTTTATTTTGGGAGTTAGACCCATTCGGTATTTGTACATTTTCAAAGTTGTTGTTATTGAAAAATACGTCTCAACCTTACACTCTTTCGGTAAGCCTCGCCAGCTTCGTACGGCAAAGTTTGCTATCGGACATGGCTCAAATGAAAGGTTATAACTTAGGAAATTCCACTGGAAGGTTTTTGGGAGTTAGGTCCATTCGGTATTTGTAGATTTTCAAAGTAGAAAAAATACGTCTCCACCTTACACTCTTTCGGTAAGCCTCGCCAGCTTCATACGGCAAAGTTCGCTACCGGACATGGCTCAAATGAAAGGTAATAGCTTAGGAAGGCCCACTGAAAGTTTATTTTGGGAGTTAGGCCCATTCGGTATTTGTAGATTTTCAAAGTTGTTGTTATAGAAAAATACGTCTCCACCTTAAACTCTTTCGGTAAGCCTCGCCAGCTTGTACGGCAAAGTTCGCTACCGGACATAGCTCAAATGAAAAGTAATAACTTAGAGAAAGGCTCACTGGAAGGTTATTTTGGGAGTTAGCCCATTCGGTATTTGTAGATTTGCAAAGTAGAAAAATACGTCTCCACCTTACACTCTTTCGGTAAGCCTCGCCAGCTTCGTACGGCAAAGTTCGCTACCGGACATGGCTCAAATGAAAGGTAATAACTTAGAGAAGGGCCCACTGAAGGTTATTTTGGGAGTTAGGCCCATTCGGTATTTGTACATTTTCAAAGTTGTTGTTATTGAAAATAATACGTCTCCACCTTACACTCTTTCGGTAAGCCTCGCCAGCTTCGTACGGCAAAGTTCGCAACCGGACATGGCTCAAATGAAAGGTAATAACCGATGGAAGGGCCCACTGGAAGGTTTTTTGGGAGTAAGGTCCATTCGGTATTTGTAGATTTTCAAAGTTGTTGTTATAGAAAAAAAATACGTCTGGCCACCACAGGGGTTCAAAGTTGTCCCTATACGTACTTTTCGTATTAACTACACATGCTTTCGGTACTCCTCGGCAACTCCCTTAGGCAAAGTTCCGAGCCAGACCTAGCTCATTTTAAAGGTGTTGACCTAGGTTATTCCCCGCTTAAATATTTTTCTGGGATCCGGGTCCGTCTAACCACAGTTTTAGTTATATGTCAATTATTTGTACTGGCACATTTGACAAGGAAAATTTCAGTTTTAATTCAATGAGTTGGTAATGATGCATGCCGTACAAAATAATCCACGCAGGGTTTTGAGAAAATACTTGTTCACATTAAAATATAGATAACCATTATAAGTATATCAAGATGATTTCATTTCATATGTACAAAATAAATATTGAAAATGATTTCAGCGAAAATACTTGATATTTGAGGATGCTGAGTTTATGGAAAGCATGTATGTAACTTTTCTATCGTGCATTGCATCTTGTTTATTCATTCCAAATTTGTTGGAATTATATATATAACACGATTGCTTACAACTGCCAACAAAAAGTGACTGCTATCATTATTGGTATTTAGAACGGACTGAAATCCTTTGAGAATGACTACAAGCCGTGAAATTGTCAAATTCCGCTGTTAAATTACATTTAACTTAGATTTTGAGATATTTGGAACGTTTGAGTCTTATACAGTTTTTGGTTTTAGACATATCATCAAAATTGGCTGCTGGAAAAAGTGGCTGCTATCTTGATTGGCTGCTAAAAGTTGCTGCCAGCTTGAGTCTAGTAAGGGATGCTTTATTTATCTAAGTCGCTTGTCTGTTTAAGAAATAATCAAACTAAGAGTTACTCTTCATGTATATAAATGTGATTCCTTTATATATAGATATAGGAAGATGTGGTATGAGTGCCAATGAGACAACTCTCCATCCAAGTAACAATTTATAAAAGTAAACCATTATAGGTCAAGGTACGGCCTTCAACACGGAGCATTGGCTCACACCGAACAGCAAGCTATAAAGGGCCCCAAATTACCTGTTTATGTCTTAGTCAACTATTTATGATATTGCGCTTTTAAACTTTAATTTTAATTTTTACCACTGTTACCAGATTGGAAATAAATCATTATAAGATTCACACGACGTAATGCTTAGATGAAAACGAATGAACGGAAAAAACACACTTTACTTAGTCCAATTATATGCAGAAGAGAGGCGGAAGATACCAAAGCATTAATCAAACTCATAAGTCGAAAACAAACTGACAACGTTATGGCAAAAAAAAAACGAAAACGTCCAAAAGACAAACAACAGTATACAAAACACAACATAGAAAACTAAAGACGTCGCAAAACGAACCATACAAAACATCGGGGTGATATCAAGTGCTCTGGAAGGGTAAGTATATCAGGCTCCCGGTTGGCACCCGTCGTGCTGCTCATGAAAGTACAAACTTGGTGATAAGTCTAATTTGGTGATGACACATTAGTGTTATAGTTCCTTGAAATCCGACTACTCACTTACATTACAAGAACATAGTTTATCTTAGATGAGCGTTATGTTTTACTGCAATTATTTTCGACATTTTAAATTGTCCCGTACTGCGTTGCAACTATTGTGTTTCATTGTTTGTCTTCGTATTACCACATGTACAAGTATCTATATTTCTATCATTTATTTTAAATTTCCGTTTTTGAAACATCAGACAATATTGTAAAAACTATTTATTTATTTACAAGGTATTTTTACATTTTAAGACAATGGAACTCGCTGTTTATACATGTTTTGCTATCGAATGACCAGATGTTTGCTCAGAGCTTTGTTGAAGGTCGTCTTTTGACTTACTAAGTGCGCATCTAAAACGCCGCGCAAAACTTTTTCTACCAACAGATTGACAAAGACAATGATGGAGTCTATGAGAGACTGAGTACGGAGTTGAACAAAATGGTAAATGTTCTAAAATGAGTTTGATGATTTACTAATGACGTCCTCTTTTGGTCGATTCTAGATTAAGATTTTGTTGATGATTAAAAAAGAAAGATTTAAGGACAACGCTACAGTCATGAGAACTAATTTGAACCGATATGAACCTAAAAAGATCTTGAGTGTGACATCATAAAAACAGCAAATAAGAAAACAATCTTGGCTTTCGTTTGAAACACTATTTTATAAAGTTCTAGTTTAAAAGTCTATTATGATAATATCAAGTCAGGGTGACAACTTTTAATAAAATTGGAAGATCATTATCTATATTTGATCATTTTAACATATTATTCATTCAATCAAAAAGTCAAGTACATAAGAAGCTAAATAAAATGGTATTCCCTACCCTACACATAGACACATTATAAGTTGTCTTGTAATTGACAAAATATATCTTGCAACGTTCTGAACTATTCCCCGTCGAAATTAATCATGTATTTCTCATTTATATCAGAATACATGCTTTCTTTTTTATTTTTCAAGTTTTCTTTTCCAAAGCTTAATTTTGGTTCCTTTCTCTTCCTCGTTGCATTTTCCATGGCAATGGTGGTTGGTTTTCGTCTACAAACTGCTTCTCTGTTCTTCACGAATATACCACAGATGACAATTAAAACGCTTCCAGCTGCTACACAGATGACGTAGATAACAACATTACTGTTACCATTTCCTAGAAATCATCAATATATTATAGGATTAAACACATTTTTCTTGAGGTTATTGAGGTGTAAACTGGAGCGATTACATGTAACTCACAAACTGAATAAATGTAAAGTTTGTGAGTCAGCGGCCCAGTTAACTATAGGATTAAACATATTTTTTTCTAGAGGTTATTGATATGTAAACTGGGGCGATTAACTCACAAAGTGAATAAAAGTCCACAGGACTGTTATGTAAAGTTTGTGAGTCAGCGGTCCAGTTTACACATCAATAACCTCTAGAAAAAATGTGTTTATTCCTTATAATTCTTTACCAAAACATTTACAACTTTTAATAAACATTTTATTTTCATTGGCATCTATTAACCGTCAAATCCACAGTTGAAATGTCGTAACTAAGGAGTGAGCCACCATACTGTCTGGCTGGAATCCATAAATGTTCAATTAATGCAATAAAATCGAAAATGAAGCAACACCTACCTCAAAAACTCCATGTTAATGAGATATTATCTGAATTTGAAAGCGTACATTCAAGTAACAGAATAACCTTCAGCTTGATAGTTTTCATTCGTATGAGTATTTTCTTTTATTATAATTTCATACATTTTTCCAAGCTCTTATATATGCATTATTTCTATGTGTGATGCATTAGAACAGGAATAACAGTTCTGTAGTGTTTTTGTTTCAATATTTCAATTTCCGTAGAACCCCAGGATCCCATACATGTGTATCGCGCATGAATAGGTTTCGAAAGAAGTTTCGGCAGCATCTTCTATCGAAGTGTAAACCAAGAGAAAAAATTCTAACGGACCAATCCCATTTCAGTATTTGAAGATATGCAAATCATATAAGAATTATTTATATCTGTTCTCTTATTTATAATATTGTGAAATTCATAGAAATTATAATTTACATAAAAAAACGGCCTATGTACCTGGCTTTTGTACTATCTATTTATAATATTGTAAAATCCATAGAAGTTACACGACGTATTCATTAAGGTAGTTCAGGGTATAGAAAAAAAATGACAGAATTTTCTTATACTTTGCCAAAATGAAGATTTTACTATGCTTTTTCAAAAAATAATAAAAGTAT
This sequence comes from Mytilus coruscus, assembly GCA_017311375.1. Classification (NCBI taxonomy): domain Eukaryota; kingdom Metazoa; phylum Mollusca; class Bivalvia; order Mytilida; family Mytilidae; genus Mytilus; species Mytilus coruscus. The sequence continues at coordinate 54,821,772 of CM029597.1, forward strand.
GGGTCACCGTGCTTTTTTCAAGGTACGAGTCGTTCAAAATTGCCAAAATTTGCTTGGATTGTTCATGAAAAACACATTTTGTGAATAAAAGAAATCTAAAAGACGGAATTTTAAATAAAATATGAGAAGATAGGTTTTATAATATATTTTAAGAAAATAGAAAGAAAAAATGGTGTCACCGAACTTGTTTTCTTGCTACAAGTAAAAAATGAAAATTTCCCTATATGTCCAGTATAAATTTTGTACTAAAAGAGTTATCTCCCCTTAAATGACTTATTTGAAAAATTGATTCTAAAAACACAAATATTTGGTATTTGTTAAAACATTTTCGATAATGCAATGAATCACTAAGTTTTCTTTATATAAATAATCAGTGTAACCAATAAATTGCAAATCTGTTTCCAAATTTGCAGATTTGGGCAAAGAACTAGACCGATTATGTACTGTGATTATACAATTCAAGATGGCGGTATACCCCTGAACTACCTTAAGAATGTAATGTTATTATAATCTATATAAAAAAAAACGTATATGATCCGTCTGTTTGTACTTATTCATTTAAGCGATGTTGCGAATCAGTTTTACATTCACGGTGCAGTCGGCCTATGTTTCATATAGGACAAATAACTCTGAATCCCTGTCATGTGGTATTGTCTCGTGCTCTGAACAATTTAGTAAGAATTGCTGCTACTAACCAGAACAGATTAATTTGAACCGGGTAGGTTGATACACTTAAACATGTCCTTAACTTTCCCAGAACACCCACAATTTTTTTTACAGTAAAAATGTAACTGTCCGAATCATTTTTACTTTGTTTGCACTTGGTTTTTTAAGGCTAAAAGTAAGGAACCCATAATTCAACTATCCGTTTAGCGGTAAAACAGACAAACGATGTATCTTTCTTTGAGACCTGGGGACATCTACATTAATAAACACGACGTAAGTATTAAGACATACATGTAGTCCTTATATCATACGACAACTCTTTTTATGCAAAAAAAAAAAAAAAAAAAAAGAAATGCCTATCTGGTAGACTTTAATTTTAGCTTATATTGCTATAAAAATCGTGATTTAAATCATATATTTAGACAAATGATTAGCTTACCTGCAGTCTGACCGCCAGCATTTAAAACCATCACTGTCTTGTCTGAATTATTACAAATATACTTAATGTTACTCACAACTTTTAAAATATACAACCTAGAAACTACGTTATATACAGTACTAAATAAATGTAATAATACTTGAAATATTTCGCTTTGGCTTATTAGACGTATTAATACAGTTATTATCATAATGTAGTTTTCGATCAATTTTTCTGATACTAGTATTTTTTGTAGTAAAGGAAAGGTAACTTCACGTAAACTTATGATCTAAAGCAATGTTTAGATTTTAAAATCTGCACAAATTGTACTGTGTATGGAACATGGAACATTTTATGTTAAAACTCGGACTGGGAATTTTATAAATAAATGGAGAATGTGTCCATGGGACACAGATGATGCCCCCACTTGCATATAACTTTATAAGGGACATAACTAGAGGACGTAAAAGTGTCGCCACCCAAATTCGAACATGATCTTCTTTTTTATGATAATAAGCATTGTGTATAAGTTTCATAACATTTGGTTACGGCAAACTAACGTTAATGAACGGAAACGAAAAATTCAGCATTTTTTTTATTTATAAAGGGCATAACTCTAGAACGGTAAAATGATGCCACCCAAATTCGCACTTGATCTGTGTTTTGTGGTTATACGCATTGTATATAAGTTTCATAACATTTGGTTAAGGCAAACTATACAGTTAGAGAACAGAAACTAATTTTGGGACGTACAAATGTACATATGTACGGACAGACGTTCGCTGTCGCAGGAGCATACAGAATGTTGTAACATAATCCAAGCAAATTAATCTACAAATAAAACAGCCACACATTTTGTTTAAATGAATTTGTATGAATGAACGGTTTTCTTCTATTGTACACTATTTATCAAGGGAGTGTTTTGAAGCTGGTGTTGAGTTTTTTAACCTAGGTTTCGTGTTCTGAACCTAGGTGTATAACACACTAGATAATTTATAAACTGGGGAGTGCTATTAAACTCTTACACCGACAATAAACCCCTTGCAAAACTGGGGCGTCCGTTTGGCTGCGAGATGTATAAATACGCAGCCACGTCCGGTCATAATGGGGACGTTAATTCCAATGCTTCGTGGAGAGAGAATGTCACGCTATCTGCTCGTTTAGAAACCTAGCAATAACTCGTTGATGGATCCGGAGGTGCCTGTAACAAGGCTAAATTGCTGTCCCTATTCAAAATACACTTATTTTCCAGGCGCATTCCAAATTTCCGGCCCTTCATCCGGGTCGATCTATATTACAGGACTTACCTATTGTATTTATTGTTTATTTGTTCTAGTCCTAGAAATGCATGTAGTATTTGCAACTGGACGTTAATCAAACAACAACCAGTCAATCAAATCTCTGAAGATGCACACATGTAGTTTCAGAGGAGTTGTGATTAAAAGGGAAAGACCCTGGAAACCCAACTATGAAAGTATTTCCTCCTTTTCTAATAGGATGGAACATACCGAATAATTTATTGATTGTTATTTGCGTAACGTCAAATGATCAATTTTAAAGCTTAATCCGAAAGACTCTCGTGTAAGGTAAAAGAAAAGACTGAACATTTAGGGGCGTATATTTCTAGAAATGTATTCTGTACACGACGAAACTTTGAAAAAAAATACAGAACCCAACAAAAAGGCAGGGCGGAAACCCAATAAATAGATGTGTTTGTGATAACCTTTACGCTTTTTTCTATAAAATTTTGATTTTTTTCAAATTCCGTGGAAAGTTTATTATTAAATGAAATTATAGCTAAAATTATTTAATCATTGTAGAACGCAGCCGACAGCATATATTATATTGACGAATGTTGGTGTTGCTGTCGGGCATTTTAAAAAGCTTAAGGATAATTACACAATTTTAAAATTCAGCACTCTAGTTTTATAGAGCATATCGTAGATGTTACAATTTTGAGCTGCATGGGACACTGTACATCGGTATCCAGTGGCGATATATTAATTAGTTTCTTTTGTAACAGCTGTAAGGGAACGATCAATGGCATTTGATTTTCTGTGCGGGGGGAAGGGCAGGAGAATTTGAAAATGAATAACTTGACCTAGTATTAAAGAACTAAAAATAAATAACTTTGCACAAGACAGGACGAAAATGTATATTCCGCAACAGAAAATACAGGAAACACTGAGTGTACAAAAGTGAAAATAAATTTGCGCGCGGAAAAGTGGAAAAATATAAGAATGCGTAGCAACAAATGAAACTAAATGACCAATCCGCAAAAAAAATTACCCTGTCCCCTCCCAGAATATAAAAAAAGATCGTTCCCTAAGTAAGTCCGATTTTATTGTTTGTAGCGCTGTTTAAGAAGATGAATACAAACAATACTCTTCTGCAACCTATAGAGTCGTGAATGTACACTATGTACAAAGGTACGGCCCAGGGTGGGTTAATATTTTATTCATTTTGGACTGTTGAAAATCAAATTTTGTATACTAGTATATAATTTATTGACATAAGCCAAAAGGTCACGGCAAATTGGGTAAACAAATTAATGCAACAGAATCAGTGAACAGCACAACATCATACTCCTCACTTTTGCATGGCAGCATAGCATCTACCAATAAAACGCAATCTGTGAAATATCAAAAGTTGCGTTCTATATTTTGAATACATGATTTATTCATAATTTACATTAACTTTGATTAATTTGATTTTTTCAATTTTTATTTGTCTGTTGTTGCTATAAACAATAAGAAGAAGTGCTATGATTGCCAATGAGACAACTCTCCACCAGAGACCAAATAGCTTAGAAGTTAACAACTATAGGTCACCGCACGGCCTTAAAATATGCGCAAAACCCATACCGCTTAGTAAGCTATATACCAGATCCCGAAAGGAAAAGTGTTTAACAATTCAAACGAGAAAACTAACGGACTGGTTAATGTAAAGAACAATAAATGTAAAACAAATATGATATACAGCAATAAACGACAAATACTGAATTACAGGCTCCTGACTTGCATGGGACAGGCACGTACAGAATGTGGCGCGTTTAAATATGGTAACTTTGCTACTCAGACAGACGTTTATACGTAATATTAAAAATTCAAGCGATTTTGGTTCAGGAAAGACTATGTATAACGTTTCTCGTTTTTTATATAGATTAGACCGTTGGTTTTCCCATTTGAATGGTTTTACACTAGTAATTTTTGGGGCCTTTTATAGCTTGCTGTTCGGTGTGAGCCAAGGCTCCGTGTTGAAGACCGTACTTTGACCTATAATGGTTTACTTATATAAATTTTGACTTGGATGGAGAGTTGTCTCATTGGCACTCATACCACATCTTCTTATATCTATAATGTTTTGCTAAATTTATCTATTATGTAATACTAATAAATGTGTACAAAATATCATTTATTCAAAACACGACGAATACTTGTAGATATCGTCAAGAGGTCAGATTGTATATCGTTTTATGTTTCCTAATGACTTGATCGGTGTTCTGTTTTACAGTTAATTAAGTCTACATGGACATTTGTAGCAATTCAATATAACATTTTTCTTCTTTTAATCTTATTTTATGATGGTTTTCTTTCCGAAAGATAAAAGCATAGATCGTCTTATTTTTCAGAAATCATCTAAGATATAAGCTAACAAGTAACCGATTGGTGAGTTTTGATTTATATTTCTAACAATGATGTGATTCTCTGTCTGTTACCGTTTCCTTGTGTTACTATATATGACAAAAGCGGAACATGATCGTTTCCGTCGGGTCTCCTACAAAATGATAAGGGTCGGTTGTACGATGTTAGTTGTCTACACTCACAAAAATATGACCATGCATGCGCATGCAACGAACACTTACATGTTGTAATTTCATCTCCAGCATTTACAGGAATGCATCCCTTCACATTATCACACCTGCGCATGGAAAATAATAATGAAACAAATTCCTAGCTTTCAATATTTTAATTTCTATATAAGCAATATTGTCTGTAAACATGTTCTTTCTCAAATGTGTGTTCCGTATACCATACTTTTAGGCAGCAACCAAACGACACAAAAAAAACTAAACAATTCATATCAACAGGTAACATGTTCGGACAAAAGACAAGTGTCCACAGGATATGTCAAGCTCTATAAATCTTCCAAAGCCTTGAAAATTTTAGAGACTACCACAGATCTGTGATCAACACAAAATATCCAAACGAACCAAAGTAAACAAAAGCAAAAACAAAGTTTTTTATATAGATTAGACCGTTGGTTTTCCCGTTTGAATGGTTTTACACTAGTAATTTTGGGGCCCTTTATAGCTTACTGTTCGGTGTGAGCCTAGGCTCCGTGTTGAAGACCGTACTTTGACCTATAATGGTTTACATTTATAAATTTTGACTTGGATGGAGAGTTGTCTCATTGGCACTCATACCACATCTTCTTATATCTATATATGGTACAACTCGAGGGTATAACGTGCTTACAATACACTGAGGTATTCAGAATTGGGGTAACAACACATTGAAGCAATTCCAGAGGCAGTCCTGACGTTTCCAGTTTGGGGTTAGCTTTATTTGCTCTGTGTTGAGGGTATCAATCTGCTTGTAGATGGAGAATAGCTAAAAGCACCTTCTAGGTTTTGCCCAGCTTGTTTAAATATGATTGTACCTGGTATAATTTAATTAAAAGTGGTGTTTCACTTTGATATTTTTATGTTGTATCATACATAATTAAACAATTTTTAGGATTTCTCCTTCAATTTTTCTTTACTGCCTGTTGACATAATTTAAATGACACAAGTACATTTTGCTATTTATTTTTTATTCGCCAAATACAACTTAAGGGTAGGTTGGAATTTCCTCAGACAAAGATGATCTTGGTTAGTTTGTGCTGTAGTTTTTATACGATTAATTATAATGCTTTGTGTTTTTGCCATTTCAAATTGTTGGAATGTGTTTCTGGAACAACTTCGACAGGAACGTTAGTGCCCTAAATCGACTTCACTTCCTGTTTCAGGCGTATGGATATCAGTAACATAGTAACTGCTACAATTTGGGCTGTTACTGATGCTGATGTAGTACCAGTCTTCGTAGTTACAATGTGCCATCAAGCCCGATAGCCAGTGCGCCAGTCTTAATATGATTGATACACTTTTATCCTGCAATCGACCATTTTAAAATACAAATGCAGGTGTATCTAAAGGTGAAGCGACAAAGTTAATAACGTTAAGTATCCGTATATAATCTCCTTTCATCTTGTTTCCTCTTACGAGCGCGACGAGCCTTGATTGTCTTCCTGTTCAAATAATTAAAAATCAAATGTTTGTTCTATAATGCTCGAACATTGTATCTGTCTCTCTTTCTTCCTGATTAACAAAGATCAGAATCAAAAATAGTTTGCTTTACGGATATTTCCAATTGAAATAGTTCAAGCATTATTTACATAAAATCAATTTTAATATATTTTTTCCCGATCTACTATACGTTAATATCATATAAAATATATTTAATAATTATCTTGAGACCTTTCGGTGCTGTTACATCTGCATTTCCCTGCGCATTTGCTACCATATCGTTCGTCCACGCATTTTGTACAGTTACCACCTTTCGAAATGTGACCAATCGGACATTCTGAAAGAAGTATTTAAATTTTAAAGACACAATTTTCATTTGATAAAACTGGCCGCCACGAAATAGCCCAAAAGCGGTGTTTAAAAGTGGCGTTAAAACACCAAAATCAAAAAATTATTTATGAGCAAAAACAATTACAGTCTTATTATCTTCAGTGATATTGGTGGCAAGTGTTGTTTCATTTCTTATTTTAGTAAGGAACAAAGTCTTGTTTATAAAGTTTCATTCGTATGACGTTACAGACTGTTCTAAAAATGCAAAATATTTTTCACGGAAATATACAAAAGTTTTTTTTTTCTTTTACAGTTTGCTTCATCACGACAATCAATAGAGCAAATTGCCCTCTTATATGTTCGATTTGCTTTAATACAACATCTTCAAACTGATAACCATGTCTTATTAATCAACGGTAAATGTGTAGTAATGAATGGACTTCTGGCCTTATATTATAAAAACGAAAGTGTATAGTCAGAAATGTCTTACAGTATGTGATGTGATACATGTACATGCTGTGATGATAATATATTCAATTATAACATGATAAATACATACAGGACGCACAACATAAAAATGTATGGATTAGCAACATACATTCCTTGAATGGTGTAAACTTTCCACTTATAATATACACCGTTACCGCATACACAATTAAGCCATATACAATTCCCTGAACACCATATATCATAAGCCATTCTTCCACCCCTCATACGTGTTTTGAACATTAAGCACAAGTCTTGTTTTATGTCTAGCGACTCGACCAGAAATCTAACTTTGTATTTATTTCTAATGGACTTAGTAAAGCTTTAGACTAAATAAGCGATATTATACGATATTAGACTTGAATTTGTTTCTATCAGTAAACCCTTCGACTGTGACACTATGATCGCTCTATAAGCTGCAAAGGATGGAAATTGTTGATGAACCTCTCCTAAAATTGCTAAATGATTACTTATTTAACAGAAAACATACGGTTGTTATAAATGGGGTAGCATCTTCCGAGGCTGATGTGAATGCTTGAGTAACACAGGGTCCAAATAGTGGCCCCTAGCTGTTCCCTTTTTATCATACACCAACAGCATAACGAAGTCAGCTATAATTATTAATTTGTTCGTGGAAGATACAGGTATTTATGCAGATAATCCACTGGTTTTGTCGATATCTCTTAACAGCAAAATAAAAAGTCGTCGGATAAATGGTTGGTAAACTTTAATCCATCAAATACCAAATTTCTTGTGTTCTAAAGGAAGAGCGAACGAGATTTTCATATCAACTTAATATGAATGACGTCATAATAAAAATTGTCCAGACAAATAAGCACACATGATTAACTTTCTCGAGTGATGGTACATAGAATCATTACATTGAAAAAATTAGATTAAAGAAGTTACCACCACTAATATTACTGATTCGCCTAATTAAAAATTGAAACTTGACAGACAAATCTCTTGAACAAATAGATATATTGGGTGTGTACGCCCATTACTAGCATATGGTGATGTTGTTTTTAACAAATGTCCTGGGTATTTAAAAAAAAACCATGTCGGATAGATAAATAACAGTTGCTGCGTGCATGGTCGTCAACAAATCTCATCAATCTACTTTTACTTTTGGAAGAATGTGGATTGCACACTCCCAAAATACGAAGAGACAAGCATAATCTACTACTTTTTTTTATTACATGGTTAATTGAAAAACCCCATGTTACTTAACCGATATTCTTCCTTTTCAGTTTAGAAACATACACCAATATAGACTTCGTAACGCTAATCATTTCTAGTCCGTTCCTTCTTGAACTGCAGTAACTTATTATTTAAATAGTTTTCTTCCATTAAAAGTTCGACTTCAGAATAACCATCGATCAAATTTATATGATTTCCTCTCAATAAAAATTCGCAATTATTGAACAAAACAAGTTAAGTTTTCACAGGACAACGAAAGGATAATAATTTGAACTTTCATCTAATATCAAAACGTATATGTACCAAAGGTATAAATATACAGACATATTTGTTGAACTTAACTCATCTTTTTAGATGTTTATATTTTCTCTCTAATACATTTTAAACTTACCAACACATCTTTCGTCTATTTGGTAATAATTGTTGCAGCAATGCTTCACTATAACAGTCGTGTTAATCATACCTTGTTGTACTCTGAATTAAGAGGGATCTTTTTTAGTTCATAAATATTTAATTGTAATAAAAAAAAAAACAATTAAGAATTGAATGCTTCTTTTTATAAATTTATTGGGGTGTAAAAGCCTTGACCGAAGTACACTTTGTATGAAGCGCGGAAGCGCTTCATTCTAAAAATGTGCGCACGGTCAACGCTTTTACAACCCTATAAAATTACAAAAAAAAAGCATTCAATACTTATAATTACATTTGTTTGCTAGGATCATGAAAACACGATTTCTATCAAGTTTTTCTTTTATTTACCTGTGCAATTTATTGTGGAAGCTCGTGTCATCATGAATGTTACATTTCATTTTGAAATGAAGGTTAATTTGAGGAACGACGTGAAATTGCTGTTAGCCAATTAAAATAACGTATTGTAATGAAACATACTTGGCCGTACGGTGACCTTTTGTTGTTAATTTCTGTGTCATTTGGTCTCTTGTGGAGAGTTGTCTCATTGGCAATCATACCACATCTTCTTTTTTATATTGTAATGCAATTATTAGATTTTGACACAAACGATATAGCAACAGTGGCGGATTTACCGTGGGCATAGGGGCACGTGCCCCAGTCCAGGTCACCAAAAATTTCTAACAATTTTATTGCTACTTAATCTGCTTATCTGGAGCGGCAATTAATCACAGCTTGATTTGACATCTTTAATTTAAACTTGCTATTAATTAATCCCAACTTCAACATGCGTGATTTATGACAACTTATCGGTGAGTGTGTAAATATTGACACCTGTGCGTAATGTCTCTTTACAATAGATTTTATGTAAACATGTTAGGATGAAGGTTGGCGCCTACAGATTTATGAGAGACGATAACAACTAAAACTATATACATTAATAAATACTAAACATGAATGATAAAAATATACAGCATAATTATTTATTTATTATTTACAATATAAAACTTCTCGGCGTCTTTTCATTAAAATTGCAGGTTTTGGCACATAATCTAATAATATCTTGATTCGAAAATAAAA